>JAVJIF010018732.1:0-85462 GCA_038442645.1 Agave tequilana | reverse complement strand
GGTATCAGAGCCTACGCTCCTGATATTTGGTTAACCACCTAGGAGTGTGATCTTGGTTTTTGCTAATCTACATTTGCATTTGCATTTGCACACATATAGTTTGCACTCATGGATAGCCCTCCCATGTTTGATATCTCTAAAATTGACACATGGAAGATTTTGATGAGTTGGCCTTTAAAAGCCATAGGTTATAAAGTTTACCTTGCCATTACCAAGGAATCCTACCTTAGTGATAGCAAGCATATAGAGGCCAATGCACTAGCCCTAAAGGCACTTAGAGCATCTCTTCATAAAAAAATTTACATGTGTTTTCCCACTATGAGTCCGCTTTTACAGTATGGAGCATTTTGACTTCTCCCGAGCTACCAACGCTTATCAATAAGAAGAGGAGATCTAGGAGAGACGAGTCCGATGAACATTGCTTCATGGTCCAAGGGAATGACTCTCTGAGGTACAATCGGAAACTCAACTAGATGCTAGTTCTAGTTCATATTGCAATGAGTGTTTAGAGGCACAAGCCATAAATGATGAACTTGCTAAAAATTGTGAAAATTTGATTTCAAAATACAAACTTTTGAAAAAGGAAAGTCTTGTTTTAAAAGAAGAAAATAAAAATTTGTCTTCTACACTTGATTTGGTTTTGCAAGAGAAGAAAGAGATTTCTAGTGAACGTGACTCACTTAAATCTCAACTAGACCTTGCCCTAAAGGAAAATGAATTTTTGAAATCTAAAAATGATTGTAATGAAGTTTTAAAGAAAAATAAAGCTATAACTTCAAAACTTGATTTTGTTGTAAAAGAAAATGATTCTTTGAAAATAAAAATTGCTTCAATTTCAAAGGATTTAGAAGTTTGTTTGAAGAAAAATGAATCTTTAAAAAATGATTTAGATTCACATGTTTGCCATGCTAGTGCAGCTTCACCTAGCTTACCTATTGCATGCACCTCTTCTTCCATGATTGAAAATGATATATGTTTGTTAAAGAAGAGTGTGAATTGTTTGGGCTCCACTTTGAGCCATTGTGTCATGAACCATATACTTGGAATCTATGTTTCGCAAGAAACAAATTCCATCTATGCATGCACACCATCCACGGCATGCACATGCTTCACACGTTCATGCACACAACACGATGTATGCTCATGTGTACACATGTACACATTGTGGACGTAAGGGCCACCTTGCTAAATTTTGCTATGATAAGATACATGATGAAAATTTAGTAACTAAATTTATTTGGGTTAGGAAAGGAAATAACCCCCATGGACCCAAAAGAGTGTGGGTACCAAAGACCACCCCCTATTGTATTTGATGTAGGTGTGGGATCTCGCATGACGTGAAAGCGACAGTACCTTGAGGTGGATGCGTTCCGAGCTTAAAGAGAACTATTTGGATGCATCACTTTCAAGGGGAGTTTGGTGGGAGGACCAAACTATTTTGGAGACATAGAGAGTTGCCCTCTCGGTTTTGGTAACGATCTCTTGCTCCTCATTTATTGTTTACATGCTTTCATGTCATTAATTTAGCATGTTTTGCTGTTTTATGATTAGTATGTTATATGCCATGAGATTTAGATTAGTGATATACATGTTAGTTATTTGAGACACCCATGTTTAATATGGATTTATATCTTTTGTGTTCTCACATTTGTTTTAACTAATGTGTATGTCCTAGATCTATGCATGTACATATACATAATGATCATATGTTTTTGTATTGATTTCTATGCTTCATGTTTGATTACATGTTTAGATGTTAGTTTTCATTAAAACTTGGATATATACTTGTACAACTAGTGAGCCACAAATAGATTATTACATTTTTGTGTTTGAACGCTCATTTGTACTCATTAGATGTACTAGTATAGCCTAGTTTTGATGATTCATACATTTTGACATGTATTCCCATTTTTTTACATGTTTTCATGTTTATATGTTTAGCTTCATGTATATGTCTATTTTGTCTAAACTATTGTCTATACATATACATCCTTTGAGCCACTTGCCTTCATGCATATACTTTTGTGGACTCATTATGTTTGGATATGTATGTATTCTTTGGTTTACAAGACATACATATGCCTTGAAGATTAAATCGTTTTGATGATTTTCATGTTTTAAGGAATTTCTTATTGAGCTAAATTGACTATTTTCATGATTATATTTTTCACAAAACTTGTACACTGACATTATTTGAGGTTTTCTCATGATTTTGTTTTCATGAGTCCTATATGAGCCTTATATCTTTTTGAGTGTAAATTATTGAGTGATTTTCATATTTCATGAAATTTATTTTTGTTTTATTCCTTACTTGAAGGATTTCGTACTAGTTTTCAAATTTTTCTTAAAACTAGTTCTTATTCTTCATTATGGTAGAGCTTTTCAAACATACTATATTTTCGAACCTATTTTTGAAAACCCTACCAATTTAAGGGCGGTTGGTTGGGCGACCATGCCTTGTATGCTTAATATTGAAAATCTTTTTAAACATGTGCATGAAATGGGAGGAAGGTAATATGAGTTATACATTTGATCTTATTTTGTTTTCAATTGGTATCACTATTGACATTCATTTTGTATACTCATATATGTTTTTATATGTGTATGCTTTCAATTTCAAATAGTATCAATTTCGATTGGTATTTAATTTTTCAGACCTATATATGCTTTATTTGTGCTTACTATATATCTATATCTTTGAGCACAAATTTTGGTTATGCTAAGCTTGATTCTTTATTGACTATTATATTTCAATTGATAATGTTTCAATTGGCATCATATAAAAGCTTACGCATTATTTTATTTGGTATTTCATAAAGGGGGAGAAAATTCATATTTCTACTTTCAATTGGTATTTCACTTTTCAATTGGATTTGGTATTCTACTCCCACACTTTATGTTAAAAATGATTAAAAAAAAGGATATTGATTATTTCTGATATCATATGCTTTTAATGAAAAATTACTTTCAATAGGTACTAATCTTTTCAAATTGGTATCAAAATTACCTATAAGTTTTACTTTCAATTGGTATGTTTTATTGATATCAAAATTTTGGTTGAATTGTTCAAAATAATTTATTACTTACAATTGGTATTTAATTGGTATTTACTTACAATTGGTATCAATTGGCATTTAAATTTATATTAAAAACATTTGTTTTATGTACCACATTATGTACTTTCAATTGGTATATTTCATTTATATCATGATGCACTAAATTGATATTTTTTTCTCTTTCAATTGGCATCAAGGAAGTTTTGTTTTGATTTCACCCCTTATTGATATTTTTTTAATTTAAGACAAAAAGGGAAAAATAGTGTTTTTCTTTGACCCCTTTGTTGATGATTGACAAAAGGGGGGAGAAAGATTTTGAGTTTATATATGCATATGTTGAGTTTATATATGCATATTTTTGTTTTTGCATATATTGAGTTTATGAGAATGATTTTGAGAGTTTAAACAAAAAGAATAAAGATTTTGAGTTTATATATGCATATTTTTGTTTTTGCATATATTGAGTTTATGAGAAAATGATTTTAAGAGTTTAAACAACAAGGGAAGAAGGTTTTTAAAACATATGTTTGATTCATGCATGTTGATGCATATTCATGTTTAGTATTCATTGCATATATTTATTGTTTATTTCTATGCATGAGTTAAGGGGGAGCTTCTTTGAAGCTTAATTTTAATCCATGCATGTATAACTCCATGAGTTTTGTCATCATCAAAAAGGGGGAGATTGTTAGCCCAGAGGCCTTCCACTCTAGTTTTGATGATGATTAACTCATGTAGTTATGTTTACTAATAATCTTGTGATGTTTTAATTTCAGATATTTAACCAAGATATTAGTAAGTAATTAGCTTCAATAAAGGTGTTTTGGAGCTTTCACATGGTGATTCAAGAGCCCGAGCGTTAAAGTCATATCTAGCACTCGTTGGAGTCAAGCTCGGTGGATCACGGTTTGGATCGAGTCGACTTGGAGACGACGCTCTACAAGAAGACCTCGGTACATAATTTTGTTTATGTTTTAGATCTATTGTTAAAAATTAGATAGTGTGATGTGCTCAAGTTCATAACACACACTTGTTTAAGTTTCATGTTTATTGGTTTTCGGCTTTTGGTTTAACCGATCTTGGTTTTCATGAATAGATAGAATCAAAACAAGTTTACATGGTTTAATGTATATTAAATTTGTTCTATATACATGTATGCTTCATATCTTAGACAAACTTATTTTGATATGCCTACTCATATATTTAGGTTTTGTATTTTAACAAAACTTGTTTTTAGATTTATTGTCAAAAACTATGATATATATCTTTATATGTATATTGGATTTCTATCCATATACTACATGCCTAAAAGTTGTTTAAATATCATATTTTTGTATTTGGATGAGTTTTGAAAAAAAACGAATTTTCAATTCAAAAATCCAAGTTTTACAAAATACAGGTTTTGGTTTTCGGTAAAATTTCCATATCACAAAAAGAGTTCAAAATGTTTGTAACTTGGTTTGATTTTTACTCAAACAATTTTGTATATCAATGTATTATACTGAACCTATTTTTGTGAATGTTAAGAGATTTTATGGGAATTATTTGGTAATTAAAAACCCAGTTTTTCAGTCCCTTAAAAATCCTGCCAGGCTCTGGTGGTCGACCGGAACGGTCGACCGGACGTGCATGCAGCCAGCCCCTTGGGCCGATCGACCGAGCGGTCGACCGACTGAAGGCAACTCACTCTCGGGTTGCCCAGGTCGACCGGGCGGTCGACCGGCCAGAGAGCCGTTGCTCTCTGGTTCAGGGGCCGGTCGACCGGGCGGTCAACCGGAGGGCTCAACGGTCAACGGTCAGTTTTTTAACCGTTGGCCGGTCGATCGGAAGGCCATTTCTGGCCTAGTCAACAGCCAACGGGCAAATCTGTTTTGGGGGTTATATATACCCCATTTGTAGGCTTTTTTGGTTAAGATTTTTAGAGAGAAAAATTCCAGATCCTTTCTAGTGTTTTAAGCAAAAAGTTTTGGGTTCAAAATTCCTATTCTCTATTTGTTTTAAAGTGTTTTTATTTGAAAGAAAATAGTCTTTTGGGAATTGATTTTTGGTCTAAAAATTCTATATCTATTTGGTGTTTTTCCCAAGTGATTTTCTTTGATCAAAACACTTTGTTTTCCACACTTGAGCCATATCTTGCTATCCTATCTATAGGATCTTTATTTTGTGAGAAAATTTATTTGTGGTTGAGATAGACCACCAAGTGTTGTACCCCTCCTTTATTAGTGATATCCCTCTAGTGAGAGGTGATTGTGGGTATCCCTCTAGTGAGAGGTTGATAGTGGAGGTTGTGTTGGTATCCCTCTTAGTGAAGAGGTGGATTGTGTTGTATTGGCTAAGTGCCTACCCCTTTTGTGTGAGGTGGTGTTTGTGTGGCTTTGTGCCTGGCCTCTGTGAGAGGTTGTATTCGGTTGAGAGAGGAGTTGTGTACTCCCTTATTGTATTGCCCCAAATCCTCGGTGGAGGTTCCCTGTGTGGGAGTCCTGTGTGAACAAGTTAGTGGATTGGAAATCCTTCTGTGTGAAGGCGGGGACGTAGAGCTGTGTGCTCGAACCTCGAAACATATCCGTGTGTTAGCGATTGATCCATTGACTGTCTAACTCTCTCTCTTTACTATTGTGCCTTGCATCCTTTCATATTGCTCATTCATTATATGCTTGGCTTGTTTGTGTGTGCCTCACTTGTGCTTAACCACGAGAGCTTCATATAGCACCTCAACTCTTATTCAGAGGAATCAAGAGGAGTTAGTCCAGAGCCCTTCACCAGGAATTCGGCTAACACTTGTTGGTTGCATTAAGTGTAGTTGCAATTAAGTTTTTAATTTCCGTATTTAGTTCATTAGATTAGCCGTACACCTATTCACCCCTCTCTAGGCGTACTTTCACCTTCCGGATGGTAGTTGCCCAATTAGGGATGAGCCAAGGCAGTTGCCCGGTGGGGATGAACCTTCAAAATGGTAGTTGCCCACCGAAGATAAGTTGTAAAGGTGGCAGTTGCTTGATTGGGGATAAACCTTTTGGATGGCAGTTGCCCAATCAGGGATGAGCCAAGACAGTTGCCCGGTGGAGATGAACCTTCTGGATGATAATTGCCCATCGAAGATGAGCCGTAAGGGTGACAGTTGCCTGATTAGAGATTAGCCTTTTCGGAGGGCAGTTGCCCAATCGAATGAGCCTAAGAAATCGCCCGGAGGCGAATGCTTGCGTAACTGTTCTCGACTGGGGGCTTCCCTCCTTAGAACACATATGAAAGTCTCCGGGTGAAGGGAGCCTTCAGCCACGGAGCTCAGACTGACAGTAGCCTGATTTGAGATGAGCCAGAGTGATTTTGGAGATGAATACCTACATTGTCGTTCTCGAGAGGGGCCTTCCCTCCTCAGAACACAGATAAAAGTTCCCGAGAAGATGCGTCGTGAATAGGTCGCATGAGGGTTCGTGAGCGGAATGACGAATCCTGTAGAGGATATAAAGAGCCGGAAGCTTATTAAGAATCAGAATGTATTTTTATTAAATGATTTTAATAAAATACATAAAAAGTAAATGAGATACAGGAAGATTTTATCCGTTAGAGGAAATTCTCTGCTCTTATTTGTTAGGTTGGTGTTAGTCAACCGCTTTGTAGCGAGCGACTGTATTGCGGTCGATTCGGAGACAGGGTCTCCTGCTGTCTTTGTCTCAGAGGAAGCTCCGAGTGTGAGGATGTACTCTCGAAGATAGCTTTGTTGGCAAGATCTTCGAAGGGACCAACATTGAGAAGTTCAGTGTCTCTTGCTGTCATGGAAGGAGCAGTAATCCTTCACTCAAGGACAAACAGGGTCGTGTGATTTTGCTTCCGGACGCTTCACCTAGGGTTGACTTTTGATGGCTTCGAAGATGTCCTGGATCGGGAGTTTAGTGGGTGGGTCAGGGGTGAAGCTATCGTCCACTCGGTAGGCTCAGAGTGGGCTCTGCTGAGGGTGCGAGAATGGTTACTTCTTGAAGGCGCCTTGTCTGCGACCCTAGTTGTCAACGGAGGGTCTCCGTGCTGCCGCTTCAGTTTTGCTCCGTTGTTGTCGCGGTTGAAAGATGGGTTGGCGGAGCTTTTCATTACTTCCTCCAACCGATGTATGGTTGGGTTCGGTACAAGACTTCGTTACAAGGGGTGACGTACTTCACCAGATGCTTGTACAGCGGGTGAGTGACCCATAATCGCTGATGAATGCGAGAGCGGACGCATCTTCGCTGCAGTCGTGTACTTTGACTAGCTGATTCTGAAAGTAGCCAATGCTTCTCATGAGGCTGTCGAGGGCCTCATCTTGACGGAGAGATGCAACACCTTGTTCCCAGAATATGTACCCAGATATGTGTCCCAATTTTGCGCTCGTATTATTCTATTTTTCCTGTATTTTTTTATTATTACTTAGTATCCAATCCATATTCTGTGGACCCCGAGCCCTGGATCCTGAGCTCGATCCATTTCCCTAATTTATTTTGTTTATTATTATTATTTTATTATTTCTCTTTTTCTTTTTCTTCTTTCTCCTTTTCCTTTCTTTCTTTTCTTTCTTTCTTTTTCCTTTTTCTTTCTTCATTTACTTTTTTACTTTTCCTTCCACACCCTTCTCTCTTCTTCTCTTATCTCCTCTCTTCTCTTTTCTCCCTCTCCCTTTACACCCGACCCCCCTCTCTCATCTTTTTCACTCCCTCTCTCCTCTCTCTCTCCTCTCCCTCTCTCCTCTAACCGACCACCCACCCCACCACTCCACCAGCCACCACTTCACCCCCGGCCGCCCCACCTCTCCTCCTCTCCACTGGCCACCCATTACCACCACCATCTCTACCACATCCCATCACCACCACCACCACCACTTCCACCACCCAGCGCCCTCCCTCCCCTCTTCTTCTCCTCCTCCCGGCCACCTTGGTCGCTCCCACCTCAGGCCTCCTTCCTTGGCCGCGAGCCCCTTGGACACCCCTCTCCTCTTTCCCACTCTCCTCTTTCTCTCTCCCCTTTATGCTCTCTCATCTCTCTTATTTCATTTCTCTCTCCTCGCGCTTTGCGCGCTAAGTCCATCGGAGTTCCACGTAATTTCCATCTCGCCTCCGGGCAATCCTAGGCGAGTACTTTTCCTCGCTGTAGGTGAGTGCTAGTTGTGTTTGTGAGTACTTTTACTTGCTTTACATGAGTGCTCGTTATGTGTTTATGTGTGTGCACGTTATTGGTTTATGTGAATGCTTGTATTTGTGTAGACGAGTGGCTTGTACTCTTACTTAGCCTCCAGGCTTAGCCTTCGAGCTTCACTTTAGCCTTCAGGCTTCTCTTCAGCCTTCGGGCTTAACCTTCGGGTTTTATTAGCTCCGCCTGGTAGGCGAGTTTAGCGCTCAACGCTTTACCGCTAAATGCGCCCGAACATAGCTACACAATGCGCGTTAGCAAGGTGTTTATACGCTTGCTTTGCCGTGTGCGTTTAGCTTTGATGTGAATGTGGCTTCATCGTGTGCGTTAGAAAAGCATTTGTATGCTAGCTTCGCCGTGTACGTTTAGCTTCGTCACGAGTGTGGCTTCGTCATGTGCGTTAGCGTTCATAAGCTAGCTTCATTGCGAGCATTAGCCTCGTCGAGCGTGTTAGCGTCTAGTGTTGCATGCTAACATCGCTCTAGTTTTGCTTAACCCCGCTTGGCTATTTAATAGTTTAACTTATATTTATTAATAATATGGTTGTGAAGAGCTTGAAATGATTTTGTAATAGTTTATCGTGATCCTGTATTTTACTTGTACTCTTGTACTTCACCCGATACCATGACACCTGATTTGTTAGTCACTTAACATGTTAATTACCTGACTCATGATTATCACCTTTACGGGGACTTGACACCTGCTATCATGTTATGCATCCAGAAATCATATACTCATGTATGTAGCATGTTCCTCCTGTTATAATATTTATGTTAATCCCCGTAATCAGGTCATCATGTAATCAGGTCATCATGGACATAAAAATTATAATAATCGAACAACTTACACCAGGATGAGAAAAACTAATGGATATCAATATGTGTTTGTGTTTATAATGGCAAAATGTTGTTCAACTAAAACTTCGGTTCTACCTAAAGCCCACCAGGTATTTCGATGAGAAGTACTGGCACCCTACTCTAACAGATTATTCTTTGTTGTGTGTAAGATAATTCCCATTTGCCTAGCGGCAGGCTTTGGCGCAGTACCAGAATATTTGGGCCATTGTCCCGAGTATGTACGGGGCCCATTGTAAACATAATTTGTTGATAATCCCATCAGTTCTCAATAACCAATCTCATCTTAATCATAAGTGGATGTATGTGTGCTGGGATATTAGACGAGTCTAATAATAATATAATAATCAAATTTCAATTATTGATTCAATACTGGTTTCATGTTACACTATTATTTCATGTACTTGTATCACCATTGCACGGATATACCCGATTATGTGACATGGATAGTTCTTATATCACTGACATTGATATAACACATTCTCAATATGTTAGTCATTCAGACCCAGTACATGATGCATTTAGTAATCTAGCAATGGTAATGTCAGAAGTGTGTTATTTGGTTACTCCCTCATTTGAACAATGATACCCGCATGTCATGATCGGATGAAATCTGCTGAAGTACGGGCTCCAGTATGGGCTGCCAATGATATGGGATACTGGAAGGGAATGATTAAAATAACAGGCGATACTGATTATTATTATTGTATAAGTAAAGTTCATTGCTCGCCAGTTGCATGATACCATGCTTGTGTTTACTCTATTAAATTCTTGATTTTCTGTTTTCTTTGCTTGTACTCACATGACTGAGCCCACATCACTATGATCATATACACGAGTGATTGCATGTGCATACCACTTGACTTCATTTTACGTACTCGTTGGATTGCTTTCTGACAACCTTGTACCTGCATGTTCAGATCCCGGAGTGTGGAACGTTGTAGACCCTTCTGTCGAGGATTAGACTTTTCTTACAGAGCGAGTGGATCAACCGTAGCTTCTTCCAGCCTACCTCATTTTGGTCTGTTTGCGAGAACCCCTATCGATAGCTTATGAACATCTATTGTATTGTTCATACCTTGTAATCTGAATTCCGCACCTTTTGTGATGTAATACTCATGTAATATTGGATCATGCTCTATTATAACTTTGTATTTGTATTCTTTTGTTGGAATGTATATTACCATTGTGCTTCAACGTTCTGATTCTTGTCTGCACTGATGCTTAGCGAACGTACATGAGAGTATTTCAGTCATGCATATGTACGTCGCAGCAGCGTCCCCGTACCCTTCGGGCGGAGCGTTACTGGATAGTATCAGAGTCTAAGCTCTCACATCTTCAGTACATCCACTCGACAAATTAATGTGAGATTAATTTGCAACTGAAGCGCATGAGTCATGGCTATACATTTCAACCGCAAGTACAAAACTATCTATTCCTTCCTGATAATCCTTCCCTTCCATCATTTCACTTTCTAGTTTCCCGTCATCCTTTAGACTAACTCAGATATAGAGAGACAGGGAAATCGTAGCAGTTTTGGCTCTTCTCAGGAAGGTCCTTGTGGAGAGAATGTCGATCTGATAAGATTTCTTCAGAATATGATAGAAAACCAACAATAGCAAACTGAGCTCCTACGCCCGGGATTGTTGACCGCACCCCGAGAGCAGAGGCAAGATAATGTCTCAGATTTCAAAAGATTGCAGCTGGCTATTTTTTTAGGAACCGAGAAGCTTCTTGATGCAGAGCAGTGGTTAATTGATACAACAGATCTCCTGAAGGCAACTCGAATCCCCGACCATAACCAAGTAAAAGTGACCAAGATACAGCTGAAGGACGTGACCAAAACTTGATGGCTAGCAGAGGAAGCGAGATTGGAAAAGCTCATCTCTTACGACAGTTCTCGAAGAATTTTTATGAAAGGTTCTTCCCCACAATGGTCCAGAAAGAGATGGAAGAACAATTCATGTTGCAACAGAGAAACTGGACTGTAGACGAATAAGCCGCAGAGGAGACCAATGTTCTAAAAATCAGTTTCATTATTCGTGCGGTCCAACACTGAATAATGATTAATCGAATTAATCGGGAATTAATCGTTTTTGAAAATATTAATATATTTAATTATATTTAAATACAACTACATATGAATATATACAGTTAATTGTTGAAAATACCTAAATATTATACAAGACAATATCTAGATGTGAAGTTAAAAACCATGATATGATGAACAAGACAATATGAATAAATAGTAAAAAAAGAAGTAAAAGAACTTATCTCTTCACATTAGTAATCCAAGATTTCAAATTTTACAACATAAATATAAATCAAAGAACTCATTTGCAAAATAAGAAATAAAAAAATTAGTCAATTTATCAATCAAAATAATGAACTTTAAAGAATGATGGAGAAAGATTGCTAAATAAGTTAATTTGAAAAATAATAAAACATAAGTATCACTTTATGCAAAATATGTAATAATAAAATATCATAATTCATCTACTATTTAATAAATAACAATTCATCTACTATTTAATAAAAGATCATTATCAAATCATCAACATTACAATATAAACTACTTAGCGATCCAACACACACAAAGTGAAGTTTTTCAAATAAAAAATATATGAAATACCTAAATGATTAATCGGGGATTAATCATTTTGGATCCGATTAATCGCCCGGGCGCATAATGAGAGCGATTAATGTAATATTAAGCGGGTTATCACCGAATAGGATTAATCGGCCGATTAATCTGATTTTTAGAACAGTAGAGGAGACTCAGCCATTTCTTCCCCACATGGTAGCCGATGAAGAGAACCGAGCCAGCAGATTTCAGCAGAGCTTGAAAATATATATCCAGATGCTTCTTATACCCAACAGCTAAATACATACTCCCAGGTGCTCACCATAGCACGTGATGTGGAGCGAGGACTGGAAAACAATGAGAGTCAGAAGTAGAATGAGTCAGTAAAGCAGACATTTTAGCATATGGATAGAAAGAATCCAGTTCGACTCATTGGTGCCCCCTATGGCCAAACGATCATTCCAACATTCCCTTCCTCAGTATGTATGAAATTTTTGCCAGAAGCCCAGGCACTTCCAACGCAACTGTCGGATGACACAGATTATGCTTAGCATGTGGGTCCGGAGATCATTTGATAAGGGATTGTCCATTCAGAAGGATAGAGAATGATGCACCGTTTCAACCAGCACTTCCAGCACCGTCAAGGATAAGGAACCCAAAACCTACAGGCAAGGGAGCCCCACTTCCTCCCCAGCATCATGCCTATGATCAGGCTCAAGGTGAACAAGAACTGGAGCAAGCCGTGGGAGAAACCAAGCTTACAATTCGACGCAGAAGTTAGGGCATCAGACGAAGTAGTGGCAGAATGTAGTGCCCGATACTCAGAGTAGGAACCCTGAAGATGTCACCCGCGAACGTTATCCCTGTCTCTTCGAGTCTTGAGTTGGTAATCTTTCCATATCACCTCTACCTTATCATATTATCATCATCAGTCCTTGACTTCTTCGTGTTCGTCTCCTTCCTTATCAAAATTTTTGAAAGGTCGGTAGATTGTAACACCATGTTCCCAGAATATGTACCCAGATACGTGACCCGAATTTTCGCTCGTATTATTCTATTTTCCCTTTTTTATTATTACTTGGTATCCGATCCGTATTCTGTGGACCCGAGTGCTGGATCCTGAGCTCGACCCATTCCCTTAGTTATTTTATTTATTATTATTTTGTTATTATGTTTTCTCTATCTTTTTCTTCTTTTCTCCTTTTCCCTTTCTTTTCTTTTCTTTCTTTTTCCTTTTCTTTCTCCTTTTACTTTTCCTTTCTTTTCTTTTCTTTTACCTTCCACACCCATCTCTCTTCTCCTTTCTCTTTTCTCCTCTCCTCTCTCCCTCTCCCTTTACACCCGACCCTCCCTATCTCTCTCATCTTTCACTCCCACTCTCCTTCTCTTTCTCTCTCCTCTCCCTCTCTCCCCAAGCCGACCACCCACCCTACCACTTCATCACCGACCACCACCTCACCCTCGGCATCCCCTCCTCTTCATCGGCCACCCATCACCACCACCATCTCCACCACATCTCCATCACCACCACCATCACCACCATCTCCATCACCACCTCTTCCCCCACCCGGCTCCCTCTGTTTCTCCCGGCCACCTTGGTCGTGCCCACCCTCGACCTCCTCCCTTGGCCGCAAGCCCCCTTGGCCACCCCCTCTCTTCTCCCCCTCTCCCTCCTCTTTCCCTCTCCTCTCTCTCCTCTCTCGCATTTCATTTCTCTTTCCTTGTGCTTCGCGTGCTAACTCCATCGGAGTTCCATGTCGTTCTCGTCGAGCAACCATAGGCGAGTACTTTTCCTCGCTTTATGCGAGTGCTTGTTAGTTGTGTTTGCGAGTACTTTTACTTGTTTTACGCCAGTGCTCGTTATGTGTTTATGTATGTGCCTGTTATTGGTTTATGTGAATGTTTGTACTCGTGTAGGCGAGTGTTTGTACTCTTGTTCAGCCTCCGAAGGCTTAGCCTTCGGGAATCACTCTAGCCTTCGGGCTTAACCTTCGAGTTTTACTAGCTCCCCTGGTGGCGAGCTTAGCGCTCAGCGGTTTACCGCTAAATTCGCTCAAGCATAGCTACGTCGCGTGCGTTAGCAAGGCGTTATACGCTTGCTTAGCCGTGTGCGTTTAGCTTCGCCACGAGCGTGGCTTCATCGCGTGCGTTATCAAAAGTGCTCATACGGTATCTTCGCCGTGTACGTTTAGCTTCGCCACGAGCGTGGCTTCACCGTGTGCGTTAGTAAGCGTTCATATGCTAGCTTCGCCACGAGCGTTAGCCTTGTCGATCGTGTTAGCGTCTAGTGCTGCACGCTAGCATCAATCCAGCTTTGCTTAGCCCCGCCTGGCTATTTAACAGTTTCACTTATATTTATTAATAATATAGTTGTAAAGAATTTGAAATGATTTTGTAATGGTTTAGCATGATCCTATATTTTACTTGTACTCTTATACTTCACGCGGTATCATGACACCTGACTTGTTAATCACTTGACACGTTAATTACCTGACTCATGATTATCACCTTTACGGGGACTTGACACCTACTATCATGTTACACACCCAGAAATCTTGTACTCCTGTATGTAGCATGTTCCTCTTGTTATAATATTCATGTTAATCCCCATAAACAGATCATGATGGACATAAAAATTGTAATAATCGGACAACTTACACTGGGAGGGGGAAACTAATGGATATCAATATGTGTTCGTATTTACAATGGCAAAATGTTGTGCAACTAAAATTCGGTTCTACCTGAAGGCCACCAGGTATTCTGGTAGGGTGTACTGGCACCCCTACTCTTAACAGATTATTCTTTGTTGGTGTAACATTTCCCATTTCACTAGCAACAGGTTACGGCTCAGTACCAAAACATCTTGGGTCGTCCCGGGTAAATATGGGGTTCATTGTTAAAAAAAGTCGTTGATAACCCTATCAGTTTCCAATAACCAATCTCATCTTACTCATAAGTGGACGTATGAGTGCTGGGACGCCGGGACACATACCAAAACATGAGTCGAACGAGTCTTAATAATAATATAATAATTAAATTTTAATTATTGGTTCAATATTAGTTTCATGTTACACTGTTATTTCATGTAC
Organism: Agave tequilana; assembly: GCA_038442645.1. Lineage (NCBI taxonomy): Eukaryota > Viridiplantae > Streptophyta > Magnoliopsida > Asparagales > Asparagaceae > Agave > Agave tequilana. Next base: position 70,728 of record JAVJIF010018732.1, on the reverse strand, counting down.
TTGTATCACCATTGCATGGATATACCCGATTATGTGACATGACAGTTCCTATATCATTGACATTGACATAACACATTCTTAGTACACTAGTCATTCACACCCAGTACATAATGCATTTAGTAACTAGAAATGGTAATGTCAGGAGCGTGCGTTATTTGGTTACTCCCTCAATCGGATAATGATACCCGCATGTCATGTTCGGATGAGTTATGCTGAAGTACGGGCTTCAGTATGGACTGTTAGTTGTATGAGATACTGGAAGGAAATGATTAAAATAACAGACGATACTGATTATTGTTATTATATAAGTAAAGTTCATTGCTCGCCACTTGCATAAGACTATGTCTGTGTTTACTGTATTAAATTCTTAATTTTAAGTTTTCTTTGCTTGTACTTGCATGACTGAGCCCACGTCACTATGATCCTATACACGTGTGATTGCCTATACACACCACTTGGCTTCATTTTATGTACTCGTTGGGTTGGTTTTTTGCAATATTGGACCTGCATGTCCAGATCCCGGAGTGTGGAACATTGCAGAGCTTTCTGTCGAGGATCAGGCTTTTCTTGCGGAGCGAGCAGATTAATCGTAGCTTCTTCCAGCCTACCTCATTTTGGTCTGTTCGCGATCCCCTATCAATAGCTCGTGAGCATCTGTTGTATTGTTTATACTTTGTAATCTGAATTCCACACCTTTTGTGATGTAGTATTCATAAAATATTAGATCACGCTCCGTGAAAACTTTGTATTTGCACTCTTTTGTTAAAATGTATATTACTACTGTGTTTTACACTCTGATTTTTGCCTATACTGATGCTTAGCGTACGCACGTGAGGGTATTTCAGCCTTGCGTCTGTACGTCGCAATAATGTCCATGTACCCGCAGGGGCGGGTCATTACAGGAGGTGATGGTTGTTATGCATGAACTCATGATAGGAAGAGTATTGAGCAAGGAACTTGGTGAGATCTCCGAAGCTGTGGTTTGAGAGTGGCAAAAGGAAGTAGAATCAGTCAGAGGCTACCCCCTTCAAGCTGGAGGGAAAGATCAGGCACAAAATAGTCATTTCTGGTTTGGATCACATCTTGTTCTGATACTAGCGGAGGTGCTGAACTGGATCGCTCTGACCGGAATAGCAATCACAGATCTGAATCATGAACTTCTGGGAAAATTCATATTCCAGTATGCCCTCGGAGAAAGGGAGTAGGATGCATCGGTGACGATGGCTCTGAGTCTACCATGATGTGGCATCCTCACTTCTTCGACTCGCATTGTACAAGCTTGTCAAAATCCTAGACACGGATGAACTCCTCGATCTTCCTCCGAGAATGATCATATCGATCCTTCGTGTGGGGATGAGGCGAACTAGATCCGTCATTGGATTACTCTGATGGAGTGGGGGACACCTCCGGCTTTGAGACTGCTCGTCACTTGTAGCCTCCGTAGCAATAAGCCTCTCTGGCGATAGAGGCAGTCCTCGATTGCTCTGGAGGGCCGTGATCTGGGTGAAGAGTTGGTTATTTAGGCACTTCATCTTCTCTCGCTCCCCGGCCCCATTTTCTCAATCCTGCTCCGCGTGCTCCCGCTCGCGGTCGAACGGGGCTTGCTGCTTCGCCATCTCCTCCTTCATGTCAGCGAACATTTGGAGGAGTTGGGTTTCATAAGCTGATGGCGGGTGGATGTCTTTGGCCACCCCTTGTTAAGGTATGGAGACAACATCTTCCACGATGAGGCTGAGGTTGAGGCCGCTCAGGGAAACAATGCCTGCGGCGGTGGCAACAGATTTGCCCTTGGAGGTCCCTTTGTTGGCGGTCAGCTGCTTCTTCGGGGCCATGACTTGTTGGAGAGACTTTTTGAGAATAGGTTTGGTAGGGGAGAAATCTAAGCATTAGGACTCAGATCTTATCGAAAGCACCAATGTGAGGTGGAGATTTTCTGCCACGAGCGATTGGACGGTCGATCCTCACCACAAGCGAGAGAAGAATTGAATGGAAATCTAGAGTGCGAGAGAAAATAAAGCACAATACAAAAGAGATAATTTTTTACGTCGAAACTCAAATCGGGAAAAACCACAGGGAGGAGAAGAATCCACTATAATCTTTAGGTGACAAGAATAACAGAGATTGAATGCCAGAGTCTCAGTGCTGGGCTTTTTCTTTATGAAAGAGGATCCACTTCTCGCTGGAGGAGAAAGTCTATTTATATTTGATCTGATCCGTGTGCATGGGGGCGGATAGTACATGATCCATGCACGTGTAAATTTGTTGTGACTGTGATTGTTGGCGTTTGATTGTTGTGATTGCATGCAGAACATCCTGCCTCAGTCCATAACTGCCCAGGCTGGAAGGCGTTTCACGTTATGAACGTGGGGAGAGGTTAAGCTGTGTAACTAAAAGGGAAGATCAAGGATGGTATGTTGCTGTGGTGTAACTGAAAGCGGAGATCAGGGTTGATCTGTTGCCAAAGTTATCTTGCACGGAGTTGAAGTCACCGGAAAATGGTGAACTTCGAGATGGCTGGAAGCATCAGAGCTACCGGGATGGAAGTGTCATTGGAGCGAGAAGCAGTTTCTGGAATGACTCCGGAGTGGCAAAGGCTTTTAGTATCTTGGACCCGTGTCATGATCCTATGTGAGTCAAATTTTGACCACTACATAAATAAATTATGGATGTTTATTCTTTCTTCACTAAATAACCTGTATGAATGGCATGCTACAAGAAAACTGACATGGAGACTAAGACTTGATAAACCAACATTGATTTTACATGCAATGCCATGTTCTAGAAATCATGAACTATATTTCCCAACAGTTTCTAGAGAAGCCCAAGTGAACCGTCCTTGTAGTATAACAAGCTTTTAGAGAAGCCCAGGTGAGATTCCTCATTGATGATCAGAATTACTGCCACAATAATTAAATGATAATGCAAGAGTTTAAAGCATGGTTTTAAATCTTTGTCGTCAATATGAGCACTATCGGCCATGATGTCGGCAGATATAATAGGCGTAATATCTAACCTCAAAACCCAATATGATATTGCCGATATATGTCAAACCAGGGTTTAAAGCAAAATCAGAAAAAAAAAAAAAAAACTGTATTTACTCAGATATTTTCTTGGCATACAAGTTAAACAACTCAAGAAGGAATATTTATTAAGCAGGAACATACATTGAGAATATCTTGCGAAAAGATTCCATATTTCAAATTGCAAGCCCGTAACCACATCAAGAGCGAGGAATGAATCTCATTGAATGATAGCTTGTGTGTAGAATCCTCAAATGTCAAAAAGTTCTAGTTACCGTAATACTTGACATTGACAAATCAAAATTTCTAGTCATGAAAAAAATAAGGTAAAGGGCAAAGTTCAAGGGCAATCATATGCATCGCGATGGAAGATCATACTATAAAACCATGGCAAAATACTGATAGTTGAAGTGAGAACATACCCAAAATTAGGATGCACAGCAGGTGAAGCAACGGGTCAGAAAATTCATTTGACCAGATCTAATAAAGAAAGAGGCTTTTTTTCTAGTTCTTTCAGTCTGGTGGGCCTCGCTAGCTTGGGGAGCTCTCACTGCATGTCGCTTATCTTCTGCCTTACTCTGAGCTGACCTAAGCTTGTTCAAAATCTTATCCATTGACGAAGATCTTTCTTTTTCTAATCTCATCTGATGTGAACGGTCAAAATTATTAAAGCACGCACAACTGGATGATTGCAATTTATATCATTTACGAGCACTACGGGCCATTCATAATAAGATAACTTAAGGTAGAATTGTAGATGCAGCCAAAGAAGAGAGAGAGAGAGAGAGAGAGAGAGAGAGAGAGAGAGAGTGTGTGTGTGTGTGTGTGTGTGTGTGTGTGTGTATCTTTGCTACGATCACCAAAGAAGTATATGAACATCATTCTTACAAACTATTTAACCAATATTATACCAAGTAACAGCTCTGGCGAGCAAAATCATGATAGCAAAATGAGGAATGATGCAAGTTTGGAGAAGCACCTCTAGTTTCTGGATTGCTGCCTCAGCTTTAGCTTCCTGCAAGTTTCTCCACGCTCTGATCCTTGCTTCCTCTCTAGTATACCTTTAAAAAACATGAAAAGTGTCAGAAGGTTATTAAAATCTGTATTAGGTAACATATATTGCAGAGTTTCTGATAAAACTACTAGTCTTAACACAAATGGAAAACTGAAATAAACAGTAGAATACCCACATGCATGCATGCAAGAAAATTGCCCCACGCGCGCGCGCACACAGACTACATATGTACGCATGCATGTACATATATACCTACATGCATGCATTCACACACATAACATCTTCATGAATAATCATTTTTTTATATTAATAAATTGTTAAAAGGGAAAATGTTTAAAGAAAATTGCGAAGCAAGAGAATGCTAAAGAAAAAAGCTATTATTCTCCAGTACAAAAAATAAATTATATGATCATTAATAATATTTTGGTGACATCGCATATATTCAGTTACACAAAGACATTTCTTAGAATCCTTAAATCAAAATGTCTTCTGATGCATTGGAAGAAACTACATTATATTATCTCATGAGATATGACAATGCAAATGCTCGTATTTATAATTCGTTTCTAATAGCAAATGCAAAGAAATAGAGAGAGCCAGATATCTTCCTCATACAATTCACACACACAATGAGGTCTAAAATATAATACACCCTGTCTTCCTTTTAGAACCTATTCCTTCAACTGGAATTATGCCAATACAGTTAATTTAGTTGTTGAAATGTTTAGGATGCTTAAAGGAGAAACAGGAGAAGGATGATCAGTTTACTTTGATATGAATTTGGATGGCTCTGCAACTTCCCAAGCAGAAGCCTCATCCTCCCCAGTCTTGTTCTTCCATTCTATGATGTTTCGCAAACATCTTTCAGAGGCAACATGTTTCTTTGGCCGCCTGGTCAAAGTGACCTGACCATCCACCTGCACATCCCTGATCTCCAATTTTGAGAAATGGGCCTCCAGCTCTACAATTGGATCAGCTGATGGTGGAACAGAAGAGAGAATGGATCTTTTATCCGGAGAAGAGTGAGTGCTTCCGGTAGGGCTCATCTGCGTAGCCATGTCCTTGTGCAAGACTTTTGGAGAAACAACGGAACATTCTTTCCTATCAGGTTTCTCATCTGAAAAGTAAATTCAAAGATAAGCAGATGAAAATTAAGAACACACAGGAACTTAAAAGATGTTGATAATGAAACCTTGCATGCCATACCCTTAAGATGCTTCAAGTGAGATATGAGAACACTACATACCAAGTGTGAAGCATATCGTCTAAAAGTTAAATCTATTAGATCTTCCTGCTTAAGGTGTTGAATGGATCACCTAACATATTGAAATATTTTCTGTATCAAAACTGCACATGTTTATACAAGTGCAACAAAGGAACCATATCCTAACAAGACATCGTATTTGACATACGCATAATAATTCAATTGTAACATGAAAACTAATATTTATTACATGATGTCACATAATACATCTGGATCCAGGATTTTTCTTACACGGTAATGGGTTATTTATTTCTTAGATCTTACACCTTGCATTGCCGGATGCCTACTGTTCCATCTCGCCAGCCTTCTCTTTTTCTGTTTGGATTGCAAAATTTCAAAGATATAAGCAAAAAGAGGTGGAACATCATCCAAATACTTTCATAACGCTACTTTTTGGATGACTGCTACATGTATGTTTGCATTGCCCCTTTATTTATTTTGTTTCTCATGCTATTATTGCTACTTCTTTCGATGATAATGAGATTGGTGTTTTGAAAAAGAGTATTCATGTTTTGGGCTCAACCTTGAGCCAACGTGCCTTTAATCATTATAGATTGGAATTTATATTTCACAAGAAACAAATTCCATACATTCATGCACATACTTCACATGCACTCCATGCTCACATTCATGCCAAAGTGTACATACACATTGCAGCTACAAAGACCATTTAGCTAATTTTTGCTATGACAAATTGCACATGATTAAGAATAATGTTTGGGTTCGAAATGCTAACATCAAAGGACTAAAGATATTATGGGTACCAGAAGGCACACCGGTTTTATTTGATGTAGCTGTCCTCTCTCAAAATGTGAGAGTTGGTGCCCTGATAGTGGATGCAATCGGAGCATGATGGACTAATCAATAGATGCGTCATTATCACGGACTTAAGGTGGGAAGACCACTTTTGGTTTGGAGAAATGAAGATAGCTACATCGATATTGGTAACCATCTCATCCTCTATTTTTAAGAATATTTTATTTGCTCAAATGCTCATATGTTAGTGTAGTAATCTAAACTCTATCATATTTTATTTTGTACTTAAAGATGAGTTGATTAGTTGTTAGCTATGCATATGTTTTTGAAAATTATTTTTCAATTGGATTTACATGCTTATCTTATTAGTGGATATATGTTTACTATTGAGCTTATTGTTCTCACTAATCAAGATGATTATATGTCTAACTATTTTTTCAAGTAAATTAAAGTAATTTGTCTTGATTTACTTGAATCTTATTTTGATAACACATAAATGATATGTCTGAGCTCTAAAGTTTTCAAAATCTTGATCTGTTTATTGTACATGCTGTGAAAACTTTGTGAAAATATATAATCTTTGAGATACACTTGATTCTTATGCTTTACATGTTCTATTACATTTGTGTACTTAATTCATGTTTGATTGTACTTGAATGTCCTAATTTTAATGATTCTTGCATGTTACTTGATATATCTTGATTATGAATGTTTGTATGTTTTTCAAATTAGTATATTTATTATTCTTCACTAGGTAGTATTTTCAAACAGTTTTCAACTATTTTCATATAGTTATTTTTGAAAATATCAACCCTTAGTGGGCGGTTGGTTAGGCGATCATGCATTGTATGATTTATTTAACTATTCCTTTTACATATGCATGTTAGGTTTGTGAATCAATGAGATACACACATATTTTTTTTATATATATGACTCTTGTGTAGTCATTCATGTTTTATCTATATGTCTATACTCTAAACTTACAATTAATTTTATACACATATATGAATGATTGATTGTGCTTGCTTTAAAATTATTCATGCATGTTCTTGTGCATGTTTTTTAGCACAAATTAATTTCTTACTAATCTTAATTTTATTTCATTTTGTATCAATATTTTTTTAAAGCTTATGCATTAGTTCTGTCTGCATTTCAAAAAGGGGGAGAAAATTCTTTAATTTTTTAATTCCTTCTTTTTGACAATTTTTTCTCTTTTAGTAAAAGGGTTCAAATTTTCAATTAGTATCAATTATTGCAATTGGTATCAATTTGTTTTGATAAATTGGTATCTTTGTTTCTTAATTAAATTAAGTTTCAATTAGTATCAATTACTTATTTATTTTTTGAATTGTTTTAATTTCAATTGGTAGCTAGATTTTTTTTTCAAAATTGTTATTCAATGGACAAATTTTTCTTTCAAATGGTTTCCAAAATTTCTTTTGTTTTCTTTACCCCTTTGTGGATGAAATGACAAAAAGAGAGAAAAATTAAAAATTTTATATATGCATGTTTTTATGTTTTATGCATATACGCTTGCTTGCTTATGAATATTTTGTTTGATGTTTAGAGCTTTATTGAATATATTTGTGTGTTTATGTTTATGCATGAGTTAAGTGGGAGCTTTTATAAAGTTCTCTACTCCATGCATATATAACTCCAAGAGTTTTGTCATCATCAAAAAGGGAAAGAGTGTTCGATCAAGGCTCATCACTCTAATTTTGATAATGATTAACTCATATAACTATAATACTAATGATCTTGCATGTTTAAGTTTCAGATATTAATCAATATCTTAATTTAAGTATTTAGCTTCAACAAAAGGCTCAAAGTCAAGTTTTAAAGTTAACAAGTGTTGATTCAAGAGCCCAAGTATAAAGAATACATCTTGCACTTAAGGAGTCAAGCTCGAGGAATCAAGAGGTTTGATCAAGTCAAATTGAAAATGAAGATCAAGATGAAAATTTGTTTATAGAGTTTAGAAGTGTTTAGAAGTTTTCGTAAAAAATAATGTATATTTGATTGATCAAGTTTACACACACATACAAAGATTTTTCAAAACAATTTTATGATTTTTTCTTATGGTTTTATGTTATTAAAAAATTAAGTTTCATCGTATACACAAATATTTTTATGTATTTTCAAATGTTTAAAACATGTTTTGATCATATACATTTGTACTAAAAAATATGTTTAAAATAATATAGTTTTACATTTTACTAAAATATATTTTTAAATAGAGTTTATAATTGTCCATGTACCAGGACAGTCGACAACCATGAGTTGTCGCTGTTGATACATGTGCACAGGTTGAAAACAGCTCAGCTGTCGACAGAAAAGTCCAACAGAGACTTACTCTATATAAGTTAAATCTTTCGATAACTGAGGCTTGCTGTCGACAGGTGAGTCAGAATCTGTCTCAGTCTGTCGACATCCAGACCCAGCTGTCGACGGTGCTTGTGTTATTTTTGAAAAATGTGATCGTTGAGCCATGCTCGTCGACAGGCATGTGCATCTGTCAACTGCCAAGCAGTCAGACTTGCCTGTTTTGATTCTAACAGCTAGTTTCTTTTACAAATCAGTCCAGATTCATTTCTAACGATTATTTTATGTTTTTAAAGGGGTTGTTTAACATCTTTTAAATAACTGGATTTTCTGAGTACCAGTCTCTAACCTTCTCCTGTAAATAGGAGTGATTAGAGAGCGTTCAATAACAAGTTTTGCAAAAAAAAATTCAAGCTTCTCATTCTAAATCTTTTGTAAAAAAGTTTTCTTGAGGTTTTCAATTCCAAATCTCTAGTTTTCTTTCACCCACACTTAAGCTTTCAAATTCTTATCTATTCTATAAGTTGGGTTTGTAAGAGAGTTTTGTTTGTGGTCAAGAGTTAGATCACAAGTTGTTTCAAATCATTGTATTGAGTGTTGGAGGTTGCAGCCTCGATCAAGCTTGCGGGCTGGTGTGTTTTGTTCTTGCGAAAACGAGTGAGAGACTTGCGGTCCAAGAGTTCTTTAGAGAGCTTGTAGGTGTCGTGACACTAAGTGATCTTGCGGGTCGTGCATAGTGAAAATCCTTCATTGCGGTGAAGGCAGTGATGCGGAGCAAGTTGCTCGAACTTTGAAACAAATATCTTGTGTTTGCTCAACTTTCTCTCTAATTCAACTCTCTGTTTATATCTTGCATACTTATTAATTATGTTCAATCTTATGTGCATGATATTATCTCACTCTTATGCTTGTACTTAATTTTCATTCTTGTTTATATTGATATTGTTTTAGATGTTTGCACTCGTTTAAATAAAAAAAGAAATTATGCATCTCAACTCTTATTTTACGAGGAATCGCGAGAAGTTCAGAGCGTTTCGCTAGGTATACGACTTCATTTCTTGGTTGTTGAGTTGGATTTGTTTATTGTGTAGTTGAATTGTTAATTAAAATTTTAATTTCTACATTTAATTAGCACATCACCAATTCTCACACACACCCTCTAGGTGACTTCAGGGTGGGGTGAAAGGGGGACACAGAAGCAACTTTTCATCTTGTATTCTAAGCAAGACATCTTCACAGATCAACCTATTGCGAATATAATTCCTAATCTCATAGCAAGCACATCCACCTCTTCATTCCCTACTACAGCTTGGTAACCTTATTGTCATTTCTTTAGTAGGAAAACAACAAAAGGAATCGACTATATCCGCAATGTCGCCCATTTTCATCTCGGCCGTATTAGGCACTTCTAAAACAACTTACAATATTATTGAAAGAGAAAATTGTGCAAAATACTTCTGAGTTCTAACTCTACTTGATCTATATCCTTTAAAATTGGTAATTGGCATCTAATACCTCTAGATTCGGTCTGAAGATTAAGTTATTAGTGAAAAAGAGAGACGTCAGGGGACTCTCCAGAGTAATTGGCATCTAATACCTCTAGATTCGCTCTGAAGATTAAGTTATTAGTGAAAAAGAGAGACGTCTGGGGACTCTCCAGAACACGTGCTCTGCACGTGTTATGCTGAAGCTCTATGGTTCTCGATCCTTTGCAAACTTCATCGTCATCATCTCCACATGCCATCACGAGCATCATCATTGACATCTTTCTTCATCTTCTTTTTCTCTTTTTCTCAAGACCTAACTTGATCCGAATTAAGATTTGCAAGAAAAAAATGAAGTTACTGCTCATGAACAGCACTGAGGCAGTATTGTTCACGATGAACAATAAGGTGTTGAATCATGTTTTTAAAATTGTTTTGGCAGAAAATCATTGAATCAAAAACTAATTTTGGTGATTTAAGAGTCGATTTCAAGGTTTTTCGGCGTTTCAAACGCATTGATGGGTTTTGTTTGATCTCATTTTGGATTTTAGTAATTCTATAAAAAATTTGGGGATCTTTAAAACCTATCTTTACTGATTTGAGGATCTCTCAAAATGTTATCTTCTATTGAGTTTGAGGATATCTCAAAACCTTCACTTTTACTATCTTTAAAGACCTGGAAAACCTCTACTTCTATTGAGTTTAGGGATCTCCAAAACCTCATCTTTCACTAAGTTTAGAGATTTCTCGAAACATCCTCCTCTACTGAGTTTGAGAATCTCTAAAATCCTAACCTTATTCAAGAGATGAATATTTGACTTTTCGTGCATCTTTCGAGCAAAGTGTCTGGTTTGACTCAGATTTGGCTTACTTTAAATTTGCAACTTCGGCATCAACATCAATATCCAATAGTTTGGCATCAGTGTTAGCAATTCTACATTTAGTTTCAACAGAGTTCTAGTAATATTTGGAGTCCTAGAGTCATAGTTGAGTAGTATTGATCTTCTACTATATAAACACAAAGTTGTTCATGATTACGTAATTTTATTTTGTACTTCTCAATATCAATAAAGATGTAAGCTTATGTAGTTTAAGAGAATCTAAAGGAGTGTTAACTCTATTAAATGTTGCCTAGGTCCAACCAAAGTTGCAGGCATATGACATTGGTTTCAAAGTTCAATGGGAATAAGTCAACAGAGGCCAAAACACATGGGTGTTTTGTACAATTTACCCGTATTAAAATTATTTTAGAAGATGTTAGGAGAATAAGCAACATATTATGTTTTTATTTGTATAAATCTGTAAACTTAGAAATATAAGCCACCTTGTAAAGCAAAAGACTATTTTTTAGGTGTTTTCTTGCGAAGAAATCAATTAGTTAAGTTTTGTAGTTTGATATGGTAAAAAATTGTTTATGTTTCTTTAAAGGTTCACTCGTTATGGAAACTAATTCCAAATTTATTTTGATGTTCAAAGCAACTGGTTTCATAAATTATACAGTGCGATCTGCGACTATAGGTTAGTTGACTAGCTAGATATAGCATGTCATGAAAATATTGCTTGTTATAAGTTGTAACGAACCAGATGCCCTTTGCTCTCTCTTAATGTTTCAACCAACAACTGTCATTGCACAAGCCGGACGCCCTTTGTTTAGGTTCGCTTTCAGAAATTCAATGTTTCATCGATGATCAAGTTCGTAGTTGTTTGACGGCGATCAAGATATCTGATACCCATTTAGGGTTCGGATCTTCAAGAAGGTCGGCCAAAATCTTTTCTTTTATCTTTCCTCTGATCAGTAAATTTAGTCAATCTGAGATCTAAAGAGGATCAACTTTGTTTTGATCAGTAGGTCTAGTCACTCTGAGATCTACAAAAGGATCGATTTTGTTTTAATCAGTAGATCCAGTTGAATCAGGTATGAGTTAATAATATACACGAGACCGAATGTTCTGTGTCTTATATTCTCTTCCGAGTATTATATTTGACGAGATGGATGGTGCTTGTTCAAGGCGAGTCCTGAAGCTATTTGTTAGTGTGTTAATGTTTATTTTATGATGAGTCTTTTTGAGTTATTTTAAGTTATTAAGAGTTTTATTGAGTGACTGGGTTCTCATGTGAGAGAGTTATTAAATAGATTGGATTCAATGTAATATTTTGTACTCTTTTTTTACTCATGAAAATAATTTTACCGTTTAAGAAAAGAATAGAGAGAGTTCTTTGGTATTCAGTGGGGATAGATCAATGTAGAGGAAAGAGAAAACACATAAGAAGAAGTGAGCAAGTAAAATTATAAAAACAAATCAGCACAGAATAAAATAAAAATGGAATGCAAAAAGAAGAAAGGAAGAAAAATCCACCACACACAATCAAGTTTCTTCTTTCTTCTCTTCATAAAAAGGTACGAGATATAGCAAGAGAACATTTCTTCTTTCCTGTCCTTGATCTGCTAATGTCCTTTCCAGTTTTGTCATTTTAAAATTATGAATTTCCTTTATATTAGCTCTTTTTTGTATTTTCTTCCTTCTCTCCTTGATCCGCTAGACTTGTCAACCTAAAATTAAGGATTTCCTTTTGCTTCTATTTGGTTTCCTTTTTCTTTGCACTTTTCTTCCTTCTTTCCATGATCCACTGGACTGTCATTTTAAAATTAAGAATTTCCTTCTATTTCTTTATTCTTTTCCTTTTTCTTTGCATCTTTCTTCCTTCTCACCTTGGTCCATGGGACTTTTAATTTAAAATTAAGGATTTCCTTTTATTTCTTTCTTGTTTCATTTTTATTTACATTTTTCTTCATACTCTCCTTGATTTGCTCTAGGCTTGTGATGTGGGACGGAGGGGATTTTAGGGTTTGTGAAAGGAATTAGGGAAGAACAGTAAAATTAGGGATTGGATATGATCACGGATCGCAACCCGGATCTTAGCTTCACCGCCTAATTCGACTCAATCGATGAGATTAAATCAAACACAAGTTTCCACAAGGAACCAAATTTTAATTCAAATCATCATTATTAAATTCAAAATTCAGTACTTGGCTATATATAGCCTACAATACGTGCATCATACGTGCAATTATTGATAAACTCAAGTCTACCCAAATCAAATTCAAACAAGTCCTAAATCCCAATCAAATTTACTATAATCTAATTTAAAAAATTCTAAATCCCGCTACATCTGGACCGTTCGATTCTCCATCACTCTCTCCGGCTTGAAAACATTCATCCCCGATGAACGTAGTGTTGGGTAGAAGGTAAGCACAACCGGGTCAAATTACATCATGAATTCTCAATCAGGCAAGGTGGTGATCGGGGAATCAGCACTAATGCATCATGGCGAAACCAAGGTAGTCGAGGTGGAACTGGTTTCTGTAACAAACCGATTGCAGTTGACGATAACTCAAACAAGATACATGCAATATAACCATTTAATTCAGCTTCACTGAAAACTAACCCCACATACCAAGGCACTAATCTCCTGTGAAATTGTCTTCTGTAAAAAGATCTGCAAAAGGTTGTACACATCAGATAACCTCAAGGATAATGAGGTCCTCATAATTGCCAAAGATGGTACTAGCTATATGATAGGCTCTACTGTAAAATCTACAAGGGTCTCAATATAAAGCTCTTCAACTTCTATGCCCGCGAGGGCGTCTCTTCTTGCAGTGGCACCAACTCAATAACTTTTAGCTTTGGCTCATCAACTTCTAGCTCTGGCTGCTACTCATTAACAGCTTTTGACTCTGACTTATCAACAATGTCTTGCTGATGAGGAGTGGAGGCTCTGGATCTTAATCAACCTTTGCAACATAGCTTGCTAAGAGCTTCCCCATGCTAGCTAGGATATCCTTATATTCAACGACCATGGCTTCTCGAGCTCGGATTCATGCTCAAATTATCTCAGACACATAAAAAAGTATGGAGCATACAGAGTACGAAGATGATCTTATAAGACAAACCAACACTGATCGTCGATATGACTGTCTTTTCACAACCAATAAGCTTGTCCAACCAGCTTCATTTGGGCATAGTAGTACTTCGACTCAGATGTCAAAACAAAATAACTGAAGAAAGCTTCAAGATTGCTTTCCCACTCCTCATACCATAATGATCATGAGAACCCGAAAATATGAGAGCCGCATACATATCCCGTTCAACTTCCTTTTCAGCACAATCAATATATATGTATCAGCCACAAAAGTAGAAGCCCATGATGAAAATTCAGTACATAAATTCAAAAATTACCCTAGAATCTCAACGGCTTGAACTGGGCTCAAATCGGACTGAAATCAGGACCTGAAATGCTGATCTTCTGCCACAGGAACAATACCAATACCAAATACAGGCTTGTAGAAGTCAGATCTACTGTTCAACTGCTGTGAACTCTTTCCAATAGCTTCAGGACTCAGTCACGCATCCAACTCTTCAGACAGAACTCGAATCAGAGTCCGATAGGCCTAAAATGGACTCTGAAAGTTGTCGTGTTGTTGATGTAAACAGTGGTGGCTCAACTGAGCCGCGACTTAAGCTGATGAATAGTGCGTCTCAGTTGAGTTGCGGCTTGAGCTGACAAGATCGGCTCGGCTCGACTAAGCCAGTTTGGGTCGGCTCGTGGAGCCGATGACGTCAGCAAGAGAACGTTAACGTCAGCAGGAGCCAATGACAACAGCGATGGCTCACATCTGAGCCGCTTTCTGGTCGGTGCCTTGACTAACGAGGCGGGTTGCTGGAGTAAACCCGAATGGAAAAAGCTTACTTACCCTGAATGGATTATAAAACCAAATCCGTTATCAGATCAACAAGATTCCATTTCTTCTTCCTCTCGACAGTTAGGGCACGCGAGGAGATCTCGGCGACGGCGACGACACTCTGGGAAGAGGAGAGGCTGACACGGGATAATCAACAGCAATTGGGGATAAGACAACATCTTGGTGATGACGAGGAGCTCCAGTGAGGCCACTAACTTGTGAATTTGAGCGGTGTTTTCGATGTCAGCAACGAAGGCGGAGGAAGGAGAATGGCAAAGAGGTCTTGACGAGGGTGGAGGAGAGGTGGGAAGTCTCGATGACGCGTGGAGTCTCGACGAGGACAACGAGGAACGGCGTTGGTAGTCTTCAACGAGGATGATCAAGTGGTTGTTAGGTTCGAGCGGTGACGTCGACGCGCTCTGGTGGTAGCGCAGGGGCAACGCAGGCAAGGCGGTGAGAGGTTCGTGGCGACGGGCTGCACTGACGAGGCTGATGCTGTTGCTAATGGCGATGACCAGGGCAAGGCGGTGGCGACGAGGCAGCGAGAGTCTGAAGGTGGAAGTCAAAGATGGAGATGCATCGGCGAGATCCTAGGGTTAGGGCTTCTGTTTTGGGTGTCGGGCAGAAGAAGGGGGTAGATGTACATTACTATTTTGGGATTTTTTTTGTTTTTAAAATTTTTCTCTTTTTTCTCCTTTTTAGGAACTTCGGCTCTGATACCAAATTGATGTAGAACGACGGGAGATATTAGGGTTTATGGTGGAGATTTTGGTGAAATTAGGGAAGAACAATGAAACTAGGAATTGTATATGATCACGGATCTCAACCCGGATCTTAACTTCACCGCCTAATTCGATTCAATCGATGAGATTAAATCAAACAACACAAATTTTTATAAGGGAACCAAATTTTAATTCAAATTATTATTAATTTCAAATTTCAGTACATGGCTATATATAGCCTACCATACGTGCACAATACGTGCAATTATTGATAAATCCAAATCTACCCAAATTAAATCCAAATAACTCGTAAGTCTCAACCAAATTTACTAAAATCTAATTTAAATAAAATTCTAAATCCTGCTAAATCTGGACCGTTCGATTCCCTATCAGCTTGACACCCTAAAACCTAAACTTCAGGATTTTTCATGTATTTCCTTATTGTTTTTTTTTTTGGCTCCCTTTGCATTTCTTCTTCCAAAATATAAGGATGTCTTTCTATTTATTTCTATATTGTTTCCTCCTTCCTTTTTTTTTACAGCATCCCAACACTACATGCGTAAATAGTATAACCTTTGACTTTCAAACATTAGAAACATATCGCCAATATTAGGCCTGAATCAGCTAAATCTGATAATCCAGAGGGTTATATCATATGAGATACCCCAATATCCAATACATTATGGCCAATGCGTATCAGTATCGACCAATATTCCAATCCATGTTTCTATTATCTATTACTAAGCAAAAACATTAGAAAGAAGGTAGCTACGTGTCCAACTTCTAAATTCAAGAAAAAGGGACAAAAATCGGAGAAAAATCAGCCCTCACACTCACAAACTATTTTCAAACTCATTCACAGTTCTTTAATGTTTGTATGTGTGGTATGAGATAGGTCTGACACAACTTTAATTTAAATCTCCCTGTTATACACACTTTTCAACATATTTAAATCATCAACCTACTTCTCAAACCCCCTCCTTGTCTCTCATCTAGATGTTTGTAATCCTGCACTACACTCACAAAATCTCTCTCTCTCTCTCTCTCTCTGAAGTCGCTCACACCTCTCAATGCTTTTATTTTTTATTTTTAAAGATCATGAACACATATTTGGGATGGTTAGGTATAAGAATAAGGGTTATGCTTCGAGGTAGCTTAGAGATGGACATATAGATACTACAGTTTAACTCTAAAAATCTACTATTAAAAGAATTAATAATTGACATTTGATTTTTTGTTTAGAAGGATATTAATTACCTTAGAAAGATGCATAAATATATCAGATAAAAAAAGCATAAAATTATTATCATAATGTTTACAGGTTCACTCTAGCTTAAAACAAGGCTTATTCACGCATACCCAACACCAAAACACGTGGAACCCCCAAATGCCATCAGTTTTGAGGTGACATAGCTTCCACTTGCTTTGAATGTTCGGTACGCCAATGGATAAGTCCATACATATACATGTATGAAAAGTATTACTCCTAAAACTAACAGATATTATGCACAAATACATGTGCAAGTAGACTTTTCTCTCATTAATATCTCATTAACTGCACATAATTTAGACTGGTCCTAAATAAATATTTTTTTGAAAAATTGAAAAAAAATATATTTGTGACACCATTAAAATAATAATTATTAAATGGAGAAATCCTAAGGTTTTGCATGAAAATAGTAAATAAAAATAAGGTTAAATGCGTGTAATTTGAATATTTAAAAGAAAAAGATTAAAAATAAGTGCAATGTTTGACATCACATTAGAATCAAATTAGTACAAATTTTGAGAACCTCAAAGGTTTGTATTATAATAGTATAAAGAAGTGGGATGATGAAATGGCACACAGTATAATCTATGGGATTGCAAAGTACAAAAAAGAAACAAGATGAATTTTGTTCAGGTTATATACACACACTCATGAAAAGTTTTTTAAAAAGTAACAGGATGGTAATGATATTTTAGCAAAAAGGGAATGATATTTTGAGAAAGCATAATATTATTTTCTTGACCGTGTGCATTATGCACGAGAAGAAATACTAGTTCACATCTAAGGATATAAGGTTCTAGAACCTAAAACAAACTAACATTTTCTTATTATCCTCATCATCATCTAAGATCTTTCTCAAAATGAGATGGCTATGAAGGATGTGAAATACACCTACAGGGAGGGGGGTGAATAGGTGTAAATTGCTAATCTAGAACAAATGATGCAGAATTTAAAACTTAATTGCAAACACACTATGTATCACCAAGAGTGAGCCCGAATTCCCCGTGAAGGGCTCTGGAACTACTCCTCTAGATACCTCTAGATTAAGAGTTGAGATGCTTTAGTAAGCTCTCTTAGTTGAATACAAGTGTGGGCACACAAACAATATCCAGCATATGAATATGAACAATATAAAGTAATGCAAGATATAAATAAAGATAGAGTTGAGAGAGAGTCGATCAAAGGCAAACACCGAGATATGTTTCGAGCTTCGAGCAACTGCTCTATGTCCCCGCCTTCACACAAAAGGATTTTCACTATGTCCACACAAGACCTTCCACAAAGGGACCTCCACCGAGGAATTATAACTAACACTGGGAGTACACAACTCCTCTCTAATACAAACCCATTTGCAAAAGAGGCAAGGCACAAAGCCAAAGAAAAGAAAAAGTTTACAACTTGGTGATCTAGTGATCACAAACTCTCTTGATGATCTTAAAAGATCACAAACAATTTTCTCACAAAAACAAGATCCTATAGATAGGTATTGAATTGATAGCTCAAGTGTGAGAAAAGCAAAGTGTTTTGAAAAAAAAACACAAAAAAAAAACACTTGGGAAAAACTTCTTGATAGATAAAGAAATGAAGAACAAAACTAGAATTCCCAAATATCGGTTCTTTGATCTTCCAAAAACTTTGAAACAAATAAAGATAAGAGAATTTTGGCACAAAAATGTTCTTTGAAAACTTGCTGAAAACACTTAAGAAGATGGGAAAAATTGCTCTCAAAAATCTTTTTTCAAAATTGGCCAAAGAAACCCATATTTATAGGTGATCTAAAATATAGCCGTTGGGGTCCAAGTCAGGTCAAAACTGACATGTCGGTCGACTGCCCGGTCGACCGGCCAACGGTCAGATTTCTGACCATTGGGGCTATCGGTCGACCTGCAAGTCGCCCGCCCCAAGACAATTTGCCTGTCGGTCGACTGCCCGGTCGACCGAGGCTAGAACCGAGAGTGAACCCTCTGGTCGGTCGACCGGGGCTATTTCCAGAGAGCATACTCTCCGGAACGGTCGAGAGCCCGGTCGACCGGTAAAGCCTGTGCAATTTTGTGCACGTCAGTTGACCGAACCAGGCTTCGGTCGACCGGTCGGTCGACTGTTGGCAGCTTTCAGCCCGGTTTGTATGGTTTGAAAACTTGATCTTTTAATACCTATAAAATCCCATAAATCACATAAAATCCACTAAAATAAGTTCTTATAAATATTTGAAAAACAAATATGTGTGACTAAAATTTAATACATATTTCAAACAATTTGAACTATTTTTGTGATATGAAAATTTAGCTTTAAGCCAAAAACGGTATTTACCAAAACTTGAATTTTGAAATGAAAATCTGTTTTCCCTAAAACTTGTATAAATATAAAAACATGATATAGAAACACTTTTGAATCATAGTGTGTATGGATAGAATTCAATACACATATAAAAGATATATCTATGTTTTTGACATTAAATCTAAAACTAAGTTTTGTTAAAAACAAAACTTGAAATCATGAACTAAATATACATCAAAGTAAGTTTTAGACAATATGAACTCAACAAGTACATGGATGAATCCACTATACATATTAACTATGTAAACTACTTTAGATGAAATCTATCCATGAAAACTAAAGATATGTTCTTTAAAAATCCAAAACCGGTTAAACCGAAACCAAAAACTATTTTAACTTGTGTGTGTGAACTTGAGCATATCAAGACTGACTATCTTTACACAAGATCTAAAAACAAAACTAAGCTCAACAAACTGAAGTCTTCTTGTAGAACACCTTCTCCAAGCCGACTCAATCCAAATACGATCCAAATGAGCTTGACTCCAACCGAGTGCTATATGCTACCTTGACGCGCGAGCTCTAAAACCATCATGTGTTAGCTCTAAAACTCGACTTTGAATCCTTTGTTGAAGCTAATCACCTACTAAGATCTTGAACGATATCTGAAACTTATTAAACACAAGATCATTAGTAAACTAACCTTCATAAGTTAGTCATCATCAAAACTAAGGTGAAAGGCCACTGGGCCAACAATCTCCCTCTTCTTGATGATGACAAAACTTACAAGGTTATATATGCATAGATTAAAAATAAGCTTCACAGAAGCTCCCCTTAACTTTATGCGTAATCAATAAACATATAAAGATATGCAATGTAACTCAAGATACCAAATAAATCCAAATAAAAACAAGATATATATATATGCATAAACACTTAATAAAACTTGCATATATAACCCTAAATCTCTCTCCCTTTTTGTCACTCATCAACAAAAGGGTGAAGACAATCAAACAATACCAACAAAACATATTTTGAAAAAAAATTTTATACCAATAATAAACAATCAATTGAAAGAAACCAATTGAAAGTAAAACAATCTTTTTACTATATGAAAATTAAACATTCTTTTTACCGATTGATACCAATAGAAAGGCATGATACCAATTGAAAGTAAAAACCAAATTTTTGGGTAAACACTAAAACCATTATGCAATATAGATACCAAATTGAGAATAATACCAATTTAAGATTATTGATACCAATATTGAAAATGTTAGCACATACCAAAATAAAGTATTTTTCATCATAAAAGTGGGAGTAAGATACCAATTGAAAATAAAATCGATTGAAAGATAAAACAAGAAATTTTCTCCCCCTTTATGAAATACTAATAAAAATAATACATAATCTTGTATATGATACCAATTGAAAAACAATTGACATTATGGACTTAATCAAGCTAAGCAAGAAATAATTTGTGCTTAATAATGTATGGACATGTATGTTTAAAACACAAAAAAAATGTATATGTATGTATCAGAGCAAAATAATTTAGATGACCCATATAAAAAAAACGTGAGTATCAGTGTTTTAAAAAACCCGTCATGTAACCCGTTATAACTCGTTATATAATGTAACACCGACCAATCGTTATGTAACAGGTCTAAAAAACGCAATGTTTGATAACTATGATTATTTTGACTGTAACTTACGTTACGTTACGTTATTAATGTAACGCACCGTAACTTACGTTATGGTGCAAGTCGACTTTCTATAACCCCCCATATTCTTTCAGTCTATAGCAAAAAAAAATTTCCCAAATCGCTCGCTCGTCCTCTCTGCAACCTCGTTGTTGTCTCCTCGTTTGACGCCGAGAAGAAAGAAGACTTCTCTCTGATTGACAGCAAAAGAAGAACTATCTCTGGTGATTCTCCGTCGTGGTGGTTCTTGCCGGCGTCGTCTCCAAGCGGTGGTTCTCCGTTTTCAAGCACATGTAAGCTCTCTCTACCCTGATCTCTCTCTTCTCTCTCTCTCTCTCCAGTCTCCCCCCGATCTCTCTCCCTCCTGATCTCTATATGCTCTCTCTCTCTCGATCTCTCTTTGCTCTCTCTATCTCTCTCGGGGGAGAGAGAGCAAAGAGATATCAGGAGAGAAAGCCGAGAGAGAGAGAGAGATCAGGAGGGGGGAGAGTGATAAGGGGAGAGAGCATAGAGAGATGATTGTGGGCAAAATATCAGAGAGAGTGAAGAAAACTGGAGGTATAATTGAATAGCATACTGTAAATTGAATTATGAATTATAATGAATAGCATGACTAAAAAATTATAAATTATGATTAAATTATGAATTCTTATAGATTGAATTATGAACCTTTGTGTAGATTAAATAGCATGGCTAAAAATTAGGAATTATAATGAAATATGCGGAACATATTGTTGTTTGTGTAGATGAAATTATGAATTATAACTTGTGAATGTGAAAAATTGCTGTGATACTTGCTAAACGTTTTATATATTGCTTTGATATTTTTTTAGATTTTTTAAAATTGTTTTCTTATTTATAAAAATTCTTAAATATAGTATATATTTTTATTTTTATTAAATAAATATTAAATCGCGTAACCTACGTTATACGTTACGTTATAACCTATATTAACATAACAGAAGAAAAACGTTATCATTACGTTAACGTTATTTTAAACATTGGTGAGTATACACAATGAATTTTCATTAAAAAATTATGTATATCTCATAACTGAAGTACATTTTCGTACCAATTGCAAGTGAAACATGAAGTGCATTTTGATATCAAAACTGCCAATTGAAATTAATGCAAAAGCTTGTGGATATACCAATAAACATTTAGAATTAAATCAAGCTTAGCATAAACCTTTTGTGTTTTAAAAATGTGTAAAGATATTATAAAGCAAGCACAATAAAAATCATATATATGTATGTATGAAAATGTCACTTGAAATGTGGTGCATACATATATAGGGAAACAAAATGTGAGTATACAGAAGGAATTTTCATTGAAATCATGTATATCTCATACCTACCACCCTATTCATACACATGATAAAGATAGTCATTAAGGTACACAAGGCATGGTCGCTCAACCATCCGCCCTTGCATGGTAGGGGTTTTCAAAAATAAGATTTGAAAATATTTTAACATATTTGAAAACTCTACTAAATTGAAGAATAATGAAACTAGTTTTATCATAATATTGAAAACTAGTATAAAGTCCTTCAAGTAAGAAATAAAACATAAATGTATTCATGAAATATGAAAAATACATGAGAATCGATACTCAAAAAGCAATAAAGTTTATATATAGACTCATGAAACAAAAATCATGAGTAAACAAAAGATATATAATATACAAAAATCATGTAATCAACAAAATCATGAAAATAAGACATTGAAGCTCAATTGAAAAACAAAACTTAAGAAATTCAATTTTTATCAAGAACTAAACAAGCTTCAAGGCATATGTATGTCTTGTCGAAACTAAAAGTATACATACATATCCCAAACATAGACGAGTCCATAAAAGAATATTGCATAAAAAGTAAGTGACTCTAGGATAGACATGTATAGCTATTAGTTTTGAACAAAAATTAATACATATATATGAGTTAAACACATTTTTATGAAAACATGTACAAAGATATGGAAAATAAATAAAGATGCAAGAATCATTAAAATAAGGGCATACAAGTACATCCAAAGGGTACAAATGAGTAATAAAGCACAAACACATGATAAACAAATGTGGCTCATTAGTTGTACAAGTATAAACACAAGTTTTAATAAGAGTTCCATCTAAATATGTAATCAAAACATGAAGTGTAAAAACATAAACAAACATGATCATTAAGTTAAATGCACGTGTTTTAGAACTAGGATATACACAATAGCTAAACTATAGGAAGAACACAAAAGATGTGAATCCATATGAACTTGGTTGTATCTCAAAGACTATCTATGTATATCATAAGTTTGATAGACATTGCATTAAAACATAATGAGCATGAAAACCAATAATGCTAAAATATCAAAATTAATGCATAAACAAAATAAGGAGTTAGAGATAGTTACCAAATCAAATGAACTAATCTCTATGTCTCCAAAGCATGGTGATCCTCTCACCAAACATTCCTTGAAAGTGATGCGTCCCAAAAAAAATATGATCTTTAGGCTCGGGTCGCATCCAACATCAAGGCACCAATACTCTTACGTCAAGTGAGAGCCCACACCTAAATCAAATAAAGTAGGGGTGAATTTTGGTACCCATATCTTTTTGGATCCTAGGGGGTTAGCACCTTTCCTAACCCATACAAACTTATTTGTAAAATTTGAAACATTTATTATATCATAACAAAATTTTGCAAGATGGCCCGTACGTACATAATATGTACAGGTGTACACATGAGCATACATAGAATCATGTGTGTGAGCATGATGAGCATGTGTATACCGTGAGGGTGTGCATGAACATATGGTGCATGTTTCTTGCGAAATATGAATCCCAACAGCGTGTGGTTTATGTCACAATGGCTCAAAGTGGAGTCCAAACAATCTACATTCTTCAAAACATGTATTATCATTTTCAATAAAAGAAATGGAGCAAGCAACATGTTAATCAATAAAAGATGAATCTATAGTAGCATGACAAACATGGGAATCAAAATCATTTTTCAAAGAAATATTTCCTTTTGAAATTAAATCTAGTTCTTTTGAAATTAAAACAATTTTGCTTTTCAAAGAATCATTTTCTTTTAAAACAAAATCAAGTTTTGAAGACAAAACCTCATTTTCTTCAAAACATGATTAAAATCATTTTTATTCTTTAAAAACTCATTTTCTTTTAAAACAAGGCCAGGTTTGATTTTTAATGAATCCTTTTCATTTGAAACCTCAACCTTCTCTTGCAAGACTATATCAAGTTTAGAAAATAGATTTTTATTTTCTTCTTTTAATTCAAAACTTTTCTTTTTCAAAAGTTTATATTTATTTAACGAGTTTTCACAAAATAAGGAAAGCTCTTCATTTAAGGCATGGGAACCCACACTATCATGATCATCATTAGAAGAGCTAGCACTATCATCTACATGAGTATCCGAATATACCTCAAGGGAGTCATTCCCTTAGACCATATAGCAAGCTTCGTCGAACATCCACCATGGGTTCCTTCTCCACATAGTTTGTCGTTTGTAGCTCGGGAGAGGTCAATGTATTCCATACTGCAAAAGCGGAATCACAATGAGAAAGCATAAAAAATTGATCTTTGCTAAGTGTGCCCCTAAGTGCCACTAAGGCTTGTACATTAGCCTCAATGTACTTGTCATTACCAAGATAGGATTTCTTGATAGTGGCAAAATAAACATGCAATCTTAGGGCTTTAAGATATGCGCTCATCTTAAACTTTCACATATCGATGTTAGAGACATCAAACATGGGAGGGGCAAAAAATTCATGAGTGTATAAATTATATGTGTGCAAAGAAATACTAAATTAGCTATCCAAGGATCTCACTCCTACGTAGTTAAACCGAATATCAGGAGCGGCTCTGATACCAATTGAAATACACCTAGAAGGGGCTGAATAGGTGTACTTGCTAATATAGGATAAATGATGCAGAATTTAAAACTTAATTGCAAACACACTATGTGTAACCAAGAGTGAGCCGAATTCGGGGCTCTGGAACTACTCTAGATTCCTCTATATTAAGAGTTGAGGTGCTTTAGTAAGCTCTCTTGGTTAAACACAAGTTTGGGCACACAAATAATATCTAGCATATGAATATGAAAAATGTAAAGCAATACAAGATATAAAGAGAGATAGAGTTGAGAGATAGTTGATCAAACACAAACACTGAGATATGTTTCGAGGTTCGAGCCACTACTCTACGTTTCCGCCTTCACACAGAAGAATTTTCACTATGTCCACACATGACCTTCTACAAAGGGACCTCCACCGAGGAATTACAACACCGGGAGTACACAACTCCTCTCTCTAACACAAACACCTCCACCCAAGAGGCAAGACACAAAGTCAAAGCAAAGAAAAAATTTACAACTTGGTGATCCAATGATCACAAACTCTCTTAGTGATCTTGAAAGATCACAAACAATTTTCTCACAAAAACAAGATCATATAGATAGGTATTGAATTAATAGCTCAAATGTGAGAAAACTAATGGAAAAGAAAACACAAATAAAAACTCTTGGGAAAAAACTTCTTGATAGATAAAGAAATGAAGAATAAAACTAAAATTCTCAAATATTAGTTTTCTTTAATTTTCAAAAACTTTGAAACAAATAAAGATAAGAGAATTTTGGCACAAAAACTTATTTTGAAAACTTGCTGAAAACCCTTAAGAAGATGGGAAAAATTGCTCTCAAAAATCTTTTTTTAAAACTGGCTAAAGAAACCCATATTTATAGGGGATCCAAAATATAGCTGTTGGGGTCCAAGTGAGGTCAAAACTGACATGTCAGTCAACCGACCAACGGTCAGATTTCTGACTGTTGGGGCTGTCGGTCGACCGGCCGGTCGATCGCCCTAAGGCAATTTGCCTGTCGGTCGATGTAGGGAGAATATTGAAAGTGTATTGCAAATTTTACCTTGAATCAATGAAAAGTTACAACCACTCAAATCCCAACTACAAGACACTCAAGTTCAGATCTTCTCTTTATTTAAAGTTGGTTCTTTACATAGAGGTGGAAAGTGATTCTTATTTTCCGTTGACCGGGTGAACATCAAGCTCTTCTGAAAGTCTTCTCTTTGAATCACAGATGAAGTAGCATAGCTCCTATTGATGAAATCTCAAAGAGACTCAGGCAAAAAACTTAAACTCAGCAAGTTGGTAGAAGAGCTTAACTCTTTATCTGTAACGGTCCCAGTTTCTAATAACCTCAATTAACATAAACATCCATATTGATCATCAGATTATCATAATCATATCTGATTTTTCAAAATTTTTGACAGCAACTCCTTTGTATTTTATCACTTGTTCCAAATACATGTATCAATATCAGCCTACACGGCTCATCAATCCAAATACATAAATTAAACTCATCAATCGCCTACGCAATCATAATAATAATATTTCGGCTTGTCATCGCCTAGTTATATGAATACACCATCCAATATCTCAAATACCAATCTTAACATAACTAATCACTAGAAAAGAGTAATAAATCCTCGAGTCCTTTATTACAAACTAATAACAAGTACTTCTTTAATTACAATAAGTAAGGTGTTATCCTCACATACAAATAAGATATCTAACAAAACTGATAATAATAATAATCAACACTAATACATAAAAAGTTTATGAAATGAATTGCAGTCTACAATCAAAATCATGTGTCTCCATAATATAATTTCTTGCCGCTCCAATCCAAGGCTAAGCTTCAGTCTAACCTAAAAAGCATATAACTAGGAGGGAGTGAGCTCGATAACTCGGTGAGTAGAGTAAAAAGGAGATCATGGAAATGATATACATGTCAAAATAAAAGGAAGCATGTTTTTGTCCAAGTAACAAAGGTAAGTGCGGATAAAGAAAAGAAATAATTATACACGATAAATAGTCAACCCAAATTTCGCTATAGCGACCTGACTCCTACAGTCAATGACTCTATAACTCAAATCTCGGGACTATATTTTACAGAGTTAATGATATATCGAATACTTTCCTTTAGTGCCTTATTTTATTTTCAAATTCTTTTCATGTATATGTACTTCATATACCATCTACAATGGTACTCTAATCACAATAAGTTAATTCAAATATTGCATATATCACAAACATACTTGTATGTAAATATATATCGTATATAATATCACACTTCAAGTGCTATATGGATAAACTCGTAAACACACATATAATATTCTATTATCTCCTATAATAAGGCAGAGTTTCATAGTCCTACATCAAAGACAAGCATACAACACTATGCATTTGAATAAGCACATCTTTACTTCATAACATGCGGCCCATTTCATACCCCGTCTTCACACCTACCAGCTCCCGATGGCCCCTTCATTTAACACACAATGTTATACCCCGTCTTTACACCTACTAGCTCTCGCTGGCCCTTTCCTTCGTTATCAACAAAGTCATACCCCGGCTTCACACCTACCAGCTTCCGCTGGCCCCTTCCTTCGAAATATATGTATATAAAACCACCACACTGTCTCCCCCCTCCCACCGGCTCCCACCGGCCCCTTCCTTCATATATATATATATATATATATATATATATATATATATATATATATATATATATATATATATATAGAAAACACACAACATGTACGTACAATTATCACGTGAAGCAAAAATATTACAAACCATCCTGTTCACATATTTTCAAGTTTACTTATAACAAGTTCAACTTACCCGGTCTTTTACTTAAATTCTCAAACATGTATCACACACAAACTGTTAATTTATCTAGATTATGATCAACAACACAATTAACAGCCATACTCAATCATGTATGTAATCATATATCAACTATAATAATCACTAACCGTAATAATCTATTCATCTCAAATTCATAGGTTACGAAGGTAATTCTTAAGGGGACGCTTACAACTCTTTATAGCCACATGGCTGTGTATTACCATCAGCGTTTTAAATGTCGGCCGATATTTCCGAAATGTCGTCCGACATTTCATTTTTAAGCCCTCACTGTCACGACATCTCCACCCTCATTTGATATTGCATTTTGGAAAATGTCGGCCGACATTTCGGGTAAAATCCAAAATGTTTGGCCGCCATTTCGGGGAAGTGTAGGCTAACATTTCATGAAAAACCAATGTGTTGGTTGGTTTTGAAAGTTAGAGCAATTGAGAAATTTCTACAATGATGTATGTAAAATATTAAGACAAGTATACCTATCATAAACATATTTATGTAATTTTGCATAAGGTATGTATATATTACCTTGATAAGAATTTTAAAATTACATTATTTAAGTCATTTAGGATATATATTTGTTATCCGTCATGACGTCCAAAATTTATTAAATGGCCCCGAAATATCTCCGAAATCTGAAATCCAACATCTGATTACGACATCCGACATTTCCCGGATATCTGACATTTAAAACACTGATTACCATTAATATAGATGTAACGCTATTTTTATATATCACTTGTTATACAAAAAAGGAAGCAGCTTTTCAGGGCTTACTGTTCTCTCAATTTATTAATTTGGTTTCTAACATTATATCTGTAAAATTCAAAACTAATTTGAAAACTTATTTGTTTTAGTCAATTTGTTTATGACCACTCTCTTGCAAACAAAGTGGTGAAGGCTTCTCTTTTACTATATAAAGCTATGTATGTGTATATATGATATGTGTACTTTCTATATGATCCTCTAGGTGGGTTAGAATTTGTTCATAAAACTAGAATAACTTGAATCGTCACAGTTATCGTCTAACCCATGGCGTATTGCAAGACATCACACCCACGTCCATACTTCTTAATGGTGTAACCAACTACGTAATCCAAAATTCTTGTGTGTCTGATATATCTATATACATATACATTTGTTAAGTTAGTGTCACGCTACTAATGATACTTTATTCAACTATCAATCTTCCTAAAGATTCCATCATTATTAACTGACGGATTAATCTATTATTGCAATAATAATTTAACTACACAGTTGTTATACCAATTAGCTGCCTTTTCTAATTAAAGCTTAGTTCATTCTAAATCCAACATAGTTTTATATATCGTTCAAGTATCATACAAGCATTTGGCACCTGACATGTTAGAACTAGTTCATAAGCTCACTTTACAGTATCTATCATAGGTTAGAAATAAGTTATCCTAAACCAACAAAAGAAGAGCACCTTTATAAAACACGATATATAATATCCAATGTAAGTGGCGAATACGTGCAGTATTCATGGGAATGTAACCAGTCACCGGACGATTTTTGCTTACTGAAGTAGAGAACGCAAAATTGTTATAAATTTATCATGAGAAGGCCCAAGAAAAAGTGTCACTAATACCATTTCAATAGGATCAGGGATTCATTTACTGCACTGCTGGTCAGGACCCAGATGGAGAAAAGTGTTCTAACAACGGAGTCTATAAAGACAAACTGTTGGGCATTTATACATAAACCTTCGAAGACATTCTCAAAAAAATAATAAACAGACATTAACCATGAGCTTTAATCTTTTAGGGGAGTATTTGGAAACTATTGAATATAGATCGGTCAGACTTCCTATATCAGAAAAACTTGCATTATTGATTTAAGCTTTTACCTATTTCTATTTTACAACACTCAATAGGATTATTCAGGTTGTTATCAAAACAATTAATAAGTCAATAAATGCTATGTCACATCAGGAACATAAATCTTATAAACCGTGGAATGTTCCAAGTCCCTCTACCCTATATGTATAGATCATAGTTAGTAGGGGGTCCTGAGCGATTTAAAGGAATGATGAAAGGCTATTAAATATTTTATTATTCCTAATATTTCAAATCTTGCATCCCAATTTCTTGACAATATTTGAATTATCCCAGTTCGCAAGTTAATTTATAATTTAGTGTCACCCTTCACTTCAATGCCTTGATCATTTCAATAGTTCTAAATGCAATTAAAGGTCCACACTAAACCTCTTAATCAAGAGTAACGTGTGCAACAATCATGCATGATTAATAAATAACCCACATTTATCACAATTTCTTACATAACTCATAATTGGACTCCTAATTACATGATTAGCATTTTTTACAAGTATCTTGATCCCAATTACGTATGCCTTCTTCTTGATTAACGGTTACATGATCGTAACCACACTTGGTTAGCTTATCAATGGTAACTACTTTACAATAATGGTACTAGATCGTGGTTCATACCTTACTGTAAAATTCTAGATCCATCGATTGCACCAATGAATTTCAATAACCTTCAATCTACTCATAGTGCTTAGACGAAAATCACTATCACACATATCCAAATGGGATGCGATATAAATCAGTGATAGTAGACTCTTACGGCTTTATATATCTTTTAGACAGTATATCACATACTATAATACACTGAATAATTAAATTCAAATTTACAGGTTACAAAAAAAACTGGACAGCTTTGCACACCAACTTCTAGAATGTGAAATTTGGTTTTTTCTCAAATTCCTTTAATCTATTCACCTATTTTGAATCATAACTAGTAATTCTCTTATTTAATTACTCTATTCACAATAAAATTATTTAGGTCATGAAGTTTTTTTTTTGCAAGGAAATATGAAAGAACTAGATTAAAGAGGCTTGAAAACTCCCTCACCTTGCTACTCGTCGTCGTCCGGGTCTCCACCGGTCGTCGCCGGCCATCTCTGGCTATCGCCTCTGCTGCCGTTGTTGCCGCGGCCCAAATCCGAGAGGGGGGAGAGATAGGGAGAGAGAAAAGAAGAGATTGAGAGAAAGTATTTGAGTTTTGTGGGAAAAATTTATTGCTCATGTCTTTTGGGGATTTTAGGTCTCAAGTTTTCAAATCTGAGGGAGGGAGATGGGGAGGAGAAAATGAGAATCTTCTCATCTATTTTTCTTTTCTTTTTAACACTAAATATATATTTAATTAATCACCTTAGTCCATGTGTCATATTAATACTCTCCCTTTGCCACCTCTCCTTCATCAAGTTCAAGAAAAATCTCAACCTTCCATCTTATCCACATCAACCCCAATTCAGCCCTAGCCTTTCATCCAATATAAGTGCACATCTTACTAGATCAAATTTTCACTTATATCTTTATTTATTTATTTATTTTTATTTGATTTCTTTATGAAACATAGCTAAATATTAGCATATATTTATTACTCATATACACATAAAATAACTCATATACATGTATAATTAATTTATTTTATATCTTACTAATACAAATATTTTTATGTATTTTCATGTCTACACATGGACCAATAGCTATTAATATACATATATATATATGAATAATTTATATCACTTTACTTTTCATACACAAAATGTATTAATTATTTGTGTATATATAAATTCTCCCACCTAAAAAAATGAAAATTTGGTAATCACATTAATTATCCAAAATAAGTATCATAAATTATCAGGACATTAGGGTGAAAATCTATTAAGATATTAATTCAGTATTTAATAACCCGGATATTACAGTTCTTCAAATGGGTTGTATGTTATGAAGTAAAGATGTGCTTATTCAAATGCAAAGTGTAGTATGCTTGTCCTTGATGTAGGACTGTGGAACTCTGCCTTATTATAGGAGATAATAGAATATTATATGATGTGTGTATATTTACGAGTTTATCCATGTAGCACTTGAAGTGTGATACGATATACGATATATATACATACAAGCATGTTTGTGATATATGTAGTATTTGAATTAACTTATTGTGATTAGAGTACCATTGTGCATGGTATATGAAGTACATATACATGAAAAGAATATAGAAATAAACTAAGTCACTAAAAAAAAATATTTGATATATCATAAACTCTATAAAATATAGTCCAGAGACTTGAGTTATAGAGTCATTGACCGAAAAAATCAGGTCTTTTTGCAGGCTATAGCGATAGTTAGGTTGACTATTTACTGTGATATAATTATTTCTTTTCTTTATCAGCACTTACTTTTGCTACTTGGACAAAAACATGTTTTTTTATCTTGACATGTGTATCATTTCCTAAATCTCCTTTTTCCTCTACTCACTGAGCTGTCGAGCTCACACCCTCCCAGTTGTATACTTTTCAGGTTAGATTGAAGCTTAGCATTGGATTGGAGCGGCAAGAAATTATATAATAAAGTTATGATTTTGGTTGTAAACTGCAATTCATTTCATAAACTTTTCACGTATTGGTGTTGATTATTATTATTATGAGTTTTGTTAGATATCGTATTTATATGTGAGGATAACATCTTACTTAGTGAAATTAAAAAAGTACATGTTCTTAGTTTGTAATAAAAGGCTTGAGGATTTATTACTCTTTCTAGTGATTAGTTATGTTAAGATTGGTATTTGAGATATTGGATGGTGTATCCATATAAGTAGGCGATGACAAGCCGAAACATTATTATTATGATTGCGTGGGCGATTGATGAGTTTGAATTATGTATTTTGAATGATGAGCCATGTAGACTGATATTGATGCATGTTGTATTTAGAACAAGTGATAAAATACAAAGGAGATGCTGCCAAAAATTTTGAAAAATCAGATATGATTATGATAATCCGATGATCAATATGGATGTTTATGTTAGTTGAGGTTATTAGAAACTGGGACCATTACAGTTGTATCACAGCTCAGGATTTAGTATAAGGATTTGATCTAGAGCAGTTATCGTAGGAAGAGGATTGATTGCTAGGGCTGAATACTATGTATGATTTGTATGCTTGTGTGTTGTATGTACGTGAATGTGTTGTTTGATATGAAAAATTTAAGGGGGATAGGAGTTCTTACATGAATGATTAATTTTAAAGCGTGAGATATTTGGTCACTGCCTTATGTTCGGATTATGGTACCCACACGCCATAATTTGGATGTGCTCTGCTGAGGGTGTGGGCCCTCCGTTTGAGCTGCCGGTGGTACGGGAGATAGGAGTAAGGAAATGATTAAAATATCAAGTGAGTCAAGATTAAGTCGGATCGTAAGAATATAGTGTAGAAAGCTGATCAAGAAAATAACAAATTCTCGATGGTGAAAGATTAAAGAAGATAATGAATCTTCGCGGTGAATGATTGAGAAACATGTTGCATAAGGAAAGATTTTGTGTTATACCGGAGAAATATGAGACTTAATTATATTTGCTCATTTCAGGTGTCAAAGTTTCGAGGACGAAACTTTTGTAGGGAGTAGAACTGTAACATCCGGGTTATTAAATACTGAATTAATATCTTAATAGATTTTTACCCTAGTGTCCTGATAATTTATGATACTTATCTTGGATAATTAGTGTGATTACCAAATTTTCATTTTTTTAGGTGGGAGAATTTATATATATATATATACATAAATAATTAAAACATTTGGTGTATGAAAAGTAAAGTGATATAAATTATTCATATATATATATATATATATATATATATATATATATATATATGAATAGCTATTGGTCTATGTGTATACATGAAAATACATAAAAGTATTTGTATTAGTAAGATGTAAAATAAATTAATTATACATGTATATGAGTTATTATATATGTGTATATGAGTAATAAATATATGCTAATATTTAGCTATGTTTCATGAATCATAAAGAAATCAAATAAAAATAAATAAATAAAGAAATAAGTGAAAGTTTGATCTAGTAAGAGGTGCATTCATATTGAATGAAAGACTAGGATTGAATTAGAGTTGACAAGGATAAGATGGAAGGTTGAGATTTTTCTTGAACTTGATGAAGGAGAGGTGGCAAAGGGAGAGAGTATTGATACGACACATGGACTAAGGTGATTAATTAAATATATATTTAGAGTTAAAAAGAAAAAATAGATAAGGAGAGCCTCATTTTCTCCTCTCCATCTCCCTCTCTCAGATCTGAAAACTTGAGACCCAAAATCCCCAAAAGAATTTAGCAATAAATTTCTCCCACAAAACTCAATCACTTTCTCTCAATCTCTTCTTTTCTCACTCTCTCCCCCTATCTCTCCCCCCTCTCGGATGTGGGCCGCGGCAACAACGGCAACAGGGGCGGCAGCCAGAGATGGCCGGTGACGGCCGGCGGCGGCCGGTGGAGACCAACACGGCGACGGGTAGAAAGGTGAGGGAGTTTTTAAGCCTCTTTGATCTAGTTATTTCATAATTCCTTACAAAAAAAAAAACTTCATGACCTAAATAATTTTATTGTGAATAAAGTAATTAAATAAGAGAATTACTAGTTATGATTCAAATTAGGTGAAGAAATTAAAGAAATTTGAGAAAAAAACTAAAATTTCACATTTTAGAAGTGGGTGTGCAAAGCTGTCCAATTTTTTTTTTTTTGTAACCTGTAAATTCAAATTTAATTACTTAGTGTATTAAGAAAAATAGATATCATGTTATGTATCGGTGGAAAGACAATCGAGTTTACTTTCCAACGATTCATTCTATGTCCTTATTGGATACTTGTACCTTAAATTATGACTGAAACATTGCATATTGGTCAAAACTGTCGTGCTGCAGAACCCATTCATAACTGATGAGCTCTGAATATTTGGAGCGGTTTAGTTAAATAAAACCTAACATGTAATATATCACTGGAAAGGTAGTGAAGTCTACTTTATAATAAATCTCTCCTTATTTTATTTTAATATGTAGAATAAAAGTTATTATAAGAACTACATTGGTTATCCAAAAAGACTAAACCACGAAGGATATTTAAACAGCAAGTTCATAACTAAAGACCACTACTAAATCAAATTACTTATAGTATGTGATATATTATCTACAGTGTTCTAAATGGCGGTCACAGCGGCTACATCGGCCGGGAAAATTTATCGGAGATGGGGATATATCGGGGACATATCGGGGATATTTTAAAAAATCGGATGTCAACATCGGACTGTAAATATACATATCTTCTTGTCTTAAATTGCATCTCAATAAGACAATATATTCATAAATTATATAAAGCTACATAAAACATCATACTTATATGTTTAACATATACTTAACTCGATAACTTGCATTAAGCTTATAAATGCATAATCACTATCCACGTGTAGAATCTTCACAAATGCCACATTACCACATCGCTCGAATTATCCAAATACCTAATCTAAAAATTGAGTGTAAAACGCTATATCAGGTCCAAAATCGGCGAAATTGCGGCCGATATATCGGGTCCATGCGGATTTATCGGCGATTTTGGGTGAAAATCGCTATATCGGTTTGGATGTGCCAAATCATTGCTGTTAGGTGCCGTAAACGCAATATCGGCGCAATATCGGGGTTATATCGGGGATATTTAAAACACTGATTATCTAAAAGGTATATAAAACCGTAAGAGTCTGCCTATCACTGATTTATATCGCATCCCATTTGGATGTATGTAATAGGAATTTTCGTCTAAGCACTACGAGTAGATTGAAGGTTGTTATTAGAATTCATTGGTGCAATCTATGGATCTAGAATTTTATAGTAAGGTATAAACCACGATCTGTTACCATTATTGTAAACTAGTTACCATCGATAAGCTAACCATCTATGGGTTATGATCATGTAACCATTAATCAAGAAGAAGAAGGCGTACGCCAAGTATGATATATTATAATTAGGATCAAGATACTTGTAAAAAAATACTAATCGTGTAATTAGGAGTTCAATTATGAGTTATGTTAGTTTCTCTAATCTAGGAAGTCTAGCCGATCTATATTCAATAGTTTCCAAATACTCCCCTAAAAGATTAAAGCTCATGGTTAACGTCTGTTCATTATTTTCTTGAGAATGTCTTCGAAGTTTTATGTATAAACGCCTAACAGTTTGTCTTCATAAACTCCGTTGTTATAACACATTTCTCCATCTGGGTCCTGACCAGCAGTGCAATAAATGAATCCCTGGTCCTATTGAAATGGTATAGTAACACTTTTCCTTTGGCCTTCTCATGATAAATTTATAACAATTTCGCATTCTCTACTTCAGTAAGCGGAAATCATCCAGTGGCTGGTTACACTCATGAATAATGCACGTATTCGCCCACTTGCATCGGATATTATATATCGTGTTTTATAAAGGTGCTCTCCTTTCGTTGGTTTAGGATAACTTATTTTAAGCCTATAATAGATACTGTAAAGTGAGCCTATGAACTAGTTCTAACATGTCAAATCCTTGTATGACACTTAAACGATATATAAAACTATGTTGGATTTAGAAAGAACTAAGCTTCAATTAGAAAAGGCAACTAATTGGTATAACAACTGCGTAGTTAAATCATTATTGCAACCATAGATTAATTCTTCAGTTAATAATGATGGAATATTTAGGAAGATTGATAGTTGAATAGAGTATCATTAGCAGCGTGACACTAACCTGACAAATACATATGTATATAGATATATGAGACGCACAAGAATTTTAGGTTAAGTAGTTGGTTACACCATTAAGTATAACCGTGGGTGTGATGTCTTGCAATACGTCATAGGTTAGACGGTAACTGTGACGATTCAGGCTATTCTAGTTCCTAAAAACAAATTCTAACCCACTTAGAGCATCTAGAAAGTACACATATCATATATACGCATATATACCTTTATAAGGTAAAAGAGAAGTCTTCACCACTTTGTTTGTAAAAGAGTGGTCATAGACAAATTGACTAAAATAAAATAAATTTTCAAATTGGTTTTATGATGAATTTTACAGATATAATGCTGAAAACCAAATTAATAAATTGAGAAAACCGTAAGCCATGAAAAGTTGCTTCCTTTTTGGCATAACAAGTGATATATAAAAATAGCATTACATCTATATTAATGGTAATACACATCTAGTATAATAAGCCATGTGGCTATAAAGAGTTGTAAGCGTCTCTTCAAGAATTACCTTCATAACCTATAAATTTGAGATGAATAGATTATTACAGTTAGTGATTGATATAGTTGTTGATATATGATTACATACATGATTGAGTATGATTGTTAATCGTGTTGTTGATCATAATCCGAAAAAATTAATGGTATGTGTGGTGCATGTTTGAGAATTTAAGTAAAAAATTGGGTAAGTTGAACTTGTTGTTCAGTAAACTCGAAAATATGTGAACAGGATGATTTATAATATTTTGACTTCATGTGGTAATTGTACGTACATGTGTGTTTATATATATAGATGAAGGAAGGGGCCGGCGGGAGCCGATGGGAAGGGGAAGACGGTGTGGTTGTTTTATATACATATATTCGAAGGAAGAGGACAGCGGGAGCTGGTAGGT
Source organism: Agave tequilana (assembly GCA_038442645.1). Classification (NCBI taxonomy): domain Eukaryota; kingdom Viridiplantae; phylum Streptophyta; class Magnoliopsida; order Asparagales; family Asparagaceae; genus Agave; species Agave tequilana. The sequence continues at coordinate 33,926 of JAVJIF010018732.1, read as the reverse complement.
GTGAACGGGGTATGACTTTGTGTGTTGATAAACGAAGAAAGGGACCAGCGGGAGCTGGTAGGTGTGAAGACGAGGTATAACATTGTGTGTTATTAAACGAAGAAAGAGGCCAGCGGGAGCTGGTAGGTGTATCATAAATTATTAGGACCTAAAAAATGAAAATTTGGTAATCACACTAATTATCCAAGATAAGTATCATAAATTATCAGGACATTAGGGTGAAAATCTATTAAGATATTAATTTAGCATTTAATAACCCGGATATTACAGTTCTTCAAATGGGTCGTATGTTATAAAGTAAAGATGTGCTTATTCAAATGCATAGTGTTGTATGTTTGTCCTTGATGTAGGACTGTGGAACTCTGCCTTATTATAGGAGATAATAGAATATTATATGATGTGTGTATGTTTACGAGTATATCCATGTAGCACTTGAAGTGTGATACGATATACGATATAAATATACATACAAGCATGTTTATAATATATGCAGTAATTGAATTAACTTATTGTGATTAGAGTACCATTGTGGATGGTATATGAAGTACATATACATGAAAAGAATTCAGAAATAAAGTAAGACATTAAAGAAAAATATTCGATATATCATAAATCCTGTAAAATATAGTCCAGAGATTTGAGTTATAGAGTCATTAAACAAAGTCAGGTCTTTTGCAAGCTATAGTGATAGTTAGGCTGACTGGTTATTGTGATATAATTATTTATTTTCTTTATCAACACTTACCTTTGCTACTTGGATAAAAACATGCTTTCTTTTATTTTGACATGTATATCATTTCCTAAATCTCCTTTTTACTCTACTCACTGAGCTGTCGAGCTCACTCCCTCCCAGTTGTATGCGAAGCTTAGCCTTGGATTGGAGCGGCAAAAAATTATATTATAGAGACGCATGATTTTGGGCAATTGATGAGTTAGAATTATGTATTTAGATTGATGAGTCGTGTAGGCTGATATTGATGCATGTTGTATTTGGAACAAGTGATAAAATACAAAGGAGATGCTACCAAAATTTTTGAAAAATCAGATATGATTATGATAATCCGATGATCAATATGGATGTTTATATTAATTGAGATTATTAGAAACTGGGACCGTTACATTATCAGTGTTCCTTATTTGAAAATTCCGACCCCTCTTCAATAGCAAACTGAGCTATTTATAGGGGTTTCAGGGGTAAAACTATCCCCTAAAAACCATCCATAATGGTGGTTAACTCCCCTCATTACATGGGCAGTACTTGACCCAGTAATGAGGGTAGTTATAACAGAGACGGAAGGCTCCTCTACAGTTGGAACGCGGGCTTGAGCCCTGCGTTTAGCCATTGAGATGATGCTGGACGCGGGCCTCGAGCCCTGTGTTTTGGCATTGCTGTGGTATTGAGACATGGATACCGAGCTCTGCTGAGACGCAGGCTTCGAGCCCGCGTCTTGGCTTTGCAGTGATGCTGAGACGCGGGTTACGAGCCCTGCGTCTTCGCTTTACAATGATGCTGGGACGCGGGTTTCGAGCCTCGCACCTTGACATGGCGTCAATGATTTTTTATCAACCTTGCGTCTGAAGTATGGGCTCTGCATTCGATGACTTATCTTCAGTGATTTTTAGACAGCCTACAGAATCCCCTTCATATTTTTCGAAACTCCGTGGTTGGCTGGGACGAGTTTCGAAACACTTTGGACTTTCCTTTTGCCAGCAATCTCTCAAGACTGAACTGGCAATCTTCTGAGATACCTTGGATTCAATCTTGTCTGAATCTTGATCTTCGTGAGTGTACTGTTAAACTCTTTGAAGCCACCAGAGATGATCGTCGTAAGTTTCTAGATACGCAGTCCAGACCTCCTCGGTGCTCTGAGCTGGTTGTTGGTGTACTGTTGAACCCGGGGGAATAGTCATCTGCTTTCGCCAGTGTACTGTTGAACTGATTGCAGAAGCAAAGACTAAACACAGGTCTTGTAGACGCAAAGGTCATGTTGCCTTAGAGACGCGGATCTCATCAGAAGTAGAAACGCGACTCTCATTCATTGGAGAGACGCGAACATTGAAGTGGAAACGTAGCTCTCACTTTGTTGAAGTGACGCTGACTTCTAGGTGGAGACGCGGACTTCTCTTTGCTGAAGAGACGCGGCTCTGTTAAACGCGAGACTCGCGTTCTGGGTGCATTGTCACGTGTCTGGCGGAGCTTGAAGAGACGATGTTCTCTTAAAACGCGAGGTCCGCGTTCTGGGCGCGTTGTCACACGTCTGGCGACGATTGGTCTCGAGATATGGGCCGCGCATCTTGGCCGATTACTGTGTCTATAAAAAGGCAGCAGTCTTTCAAGAGTCATCATTAGATTTTTTTTTCTTCTCCGTTGAACTTTGCGTCCAGAGTTTATAAAACTTCAAGAAAAGCTCCGAGCTTTTTCTTTCTTTTTTTCTCATCTTCTCCAAAGAATTCACCGTCAAGATGGCCCCAAAGACCAAGCTTGTGGCTTCCTCCTCGAGCGCGGTCGCTCCGGAGGTTCAAATGGAAGGTTCCTCTACGCAGGAGGCCCCCATTTCAGGTAATAAAACCACCCGAATCGGTTTCCGCCATTAAAGAACTCGAAGAGTTATCTTAACTCTTAAGCTTCTTTTGAGTTGAACTGCCAACGCGAGGCTCACGCCCGTCTTTAATTTTCAGATGCGACTCTTGCACTGGGAGGCAAGACGCGGGTATGACGATCTCTGCGTCTTCGCTCATCACCTTGAGTCTGTGTCTGCTTGTTGAACGCGGGCTTCATTGAGCCTTACGTTTGATCCCAACACTTAGAGAATTTTCTAAGTGGTGAAGTTCGGACGCGGACTTTATGTGAACCTCGCGTCTCTGAGGTTTGGTGCGAGTTTCTCTGAGTCTCGCGTCTGATTCCAATACTTAAAGAAATTTCTAAGTTGTGCAGTTTCAAACGCGAACTTCATGTGAGCCTCGCGTCTTTGAGTTTAGATTCGGGTTTCAATGAGCTCCGGGTCTTAGTTATTAGACGCGGTTCTGAGGTGAATCTTGCATCTGAGCTTCGGCACTTTGACAATTTTCAGGTTGCTATCTATTGTGTTGTCCTTTTTGCAATGCGATACTCCTCGAACCCTTTTTCCAAGCAGTGTTATTTTGGACATGTAGGTGGCGTTGATCCCAATCTTACGTTCATGCTCCAAGAGGCTGCTCCAGTGTTTGCTCTGAAATCAAGGGAGCGTCGAGATAGACTCAGCAACCCTAGTATGCTGACCTTGCGGGAGATCAAACCAATGGGCAGTTTGAGTCCGACACCCGCATCGCACTGAAGAAACCCGACTTCTTTTTCAGTGATGCCATTGCTGAGGATGACAGGATCCTGTATGACGGAGACTATAAATGGCTCCGCCAAATTAGGTCAAGAAACACCATTGTTCTTCAAGAAAAGAGGAAGTCAATTGCTGTTCCTAGCCATAATCAAGAAGACGAACTTTGAGTATCTTTAATGTTTCAAAGAGTGAGTGCAACCTTTCGCTGAGCAAGAGAGACTTCTTTGTACTGCTTTGTTGTAACACTCAATCTTATTGGATAAGAAAGTGTTTTGTATCACTTTCATATTTTTGAATATTAATAAAAGTGGCACTTTTCTGCCTCTTATTTGCCTTGACTTCTTTTTTGCATTGAAAATCAGACAAGTGGAAGTGATTATCTTTGATTTGCTAGAAGTGTAATATTTTAACTTAGCAAGTCAAAGTTGGAAAATTCCATTTAAGGAATTTAAGAAGATTACTATCAGATGTGTGATATTAACTTGACAGGAGTGGAATAGGTTTTATGGACTTGTCATTCTATAGATAAGAATAACAAGTGAAGTTTTCACTCCGCGAAGGATTATGATTGAGTCTTCATCAGAGGTTTAGTATTAACGTAATTAAGACTCTGCTGGGGATTAGTGAGAACACTGTTAAATGTGTGATATTAAGCTAACAGTGATTTTAAATGGACCTGCCATTCTATTGACGAGAATAACAAGTAAGACTAAACCTGTCGCGGATCTAAGTATTTTTTTACCATCAGATGTGTGATGTTAACTTAACGGATTGGATTGAATCTTCTCAGAGGTGTGATTAACTTGACAAGGATGTGAGCTAAAGGTGTAATGTTATTCAGTTTCATTTGGGAAAACTGAAAATACTACTGTCATAGGTGTAGTGTTAAACTTGATAGTTGAGGTAATACTAGAGGTGTAATTTTGAACTTAACACTAGTCATCTCGACTTCGATACGAAAGTTCGAGGGAAAGTCATTGTCATAGGTGTATTGTTGAACTTAACAATGAATTGGATGCTAGAGGTGTAATGTTAAACTTAGCATCGCTCGTCTCAGCTTCGATACGGAAGCTTAAGAAAAGTGACTGTCAAAGGTTTAATATTGAACTTGGCAGCAACTTGATCACTATTAGAGGTATGATATTAATATTAACAGTAATTTATCAGAGGTGTAGTGTTAACATGACAACAAGAGTTGATTTGCAATATGAGCAATTTTGAGAACTTGTCAATCTATTGAAGAGAATTTGACAAGTAAAGTTTAGAATGCCAGAGGTATAGTGTTAACTTGACAATTTTGAAGACTTGTGACTCCATGTAAGGGAGCGACAAATGGAAGTCCATACTCAGTAGGGAGTATTGAAACTTTTCACTATTAGATGTGTAGTGTTAACATAGCAGTAATTGAGCTTTTGGACCTACCACTCCATGGGAGGGAATTGGTAGGGGACTTTGGTAGAGAAATAGAATAAATTGTCAGAGGTATAATATTAACTTGACGAACCCCACGAACCCGTTGGGGGTTAAGGAAAATGACTTTTCAGAGGTTTGTTGTTAACGTGACAAGTCTATGCTCATTTCGCCGGGAAAATGGACGCACGTATTTTCGTGGTCCTACCATTCCGTGAGAGGGAATTGGTAAGAGATTTTGGAGGGGAAGGCGAGACCAAGTCCCTTATGAGTTTTAGCAAACCCTAGCTATCAATGGATTTGGTATGCCTTTACCAACTACCGTTTGAGTTGGGCTAGCCATACTAATCCCTTCAGCATGATGAATTGTCGAGGACTTATGCTAGACTTAAAAGCCAGTATTTTCCCCTATCCTTAGCCTTCAGAGGCATCAGATTTTGATAAATAAACTAGAGAAGAGTAACAAGATTAAAAACCGAAGTTTCACACTGTCTTTTCTTCGATGTTTACATCATGCATTATGATGTAACCAATGTTCGGTCGGCTCGGCAATGATCGATCGTAATGTGATCCGTTGAAGGAAGAAGCTTTTCTTTGGCGCTCTTCCAAACACCTTGGATCTGAAAGTTTTAATCAGAGGTATAATTGTTAACCTAATCATGAGAAGAATCCTGTTAAAGATAGTACTTCTTCAAGAATCTGTCGTTGATCGACATCATGAGCGTATCGCCGTCTGGGGTTATAAGGCGGTATGCTCCATTCGAGTAGACTGACTCTACTACAAATGGTCATTCCATTTAGGATGGAATTTCCCTTTGGTTTATGTGTCATCACCATGGAGTCTTCTGACAGCTAAGACAAGGTCAACTTTCTTGAAAGTTTGCTTCTTGACTTTCTTGTTGAAGGCTCTGGTAATTCGAGCTTGATAGAGCTCAACTTGCTGTTGAACTTGCAAGTGTTTATCGTCCAATACTTCCAGCTCCTGGAGTCGTAGTCAATGCTTCTCCTCATTTGTCATCTTTGTTGTCAAGGTAACGCATAAAGATGGGATCTGAATTTCTAATGAGAGTACGACCTTACACCCGTATACCAAAGAGAACGGTGTAGCTTTCGTCGGGGTTCTCACTGTTGTGTGATAAGCCCATAAGCATTCACCTAACTTATCATCTCAGTCGCGTTGACTCTTCGAGACGAATTTCTTGAGAAATTTCCCAATAGTCTTTTTGAATGCTCCTGCAAGGCCGTTAGTGGCTGGATAGTATGTCGTTGAAAACACACTCTGGATCCTGAACTTGTTGCAGAATCTTTGGAATGCTTGGCAGACGAACTGAGACCCATTATCATGGACGATCCGTCGTGGCACGCCAAAGCGGTAGACCACGTGATGTTTAACGAACTTGATCACGTCAGATGTCTTTACCTCCTTCAAGGGGATAGCCTCCGCCCATTTGGAGAACTAATCGGTTATGGCTAAGATAATCGGTATCCTTTAGATGAAGGCGGGCTGATATGACCAACCACATCCATTCCCCACATTTTGAATGGCTAGGAAGAAGTTACAGGGCGAAGATGTCCTGGTGCCTGGTGAATGAAGTCGCCATGGATTCGACAAGCGTTGCATCGATTAGCGTAAGCGATGGCATTAGGGATCATTTTTCGCCAATAATATCCACGTCTTTGGAGTCGATCTCCAAGTTTTGAACTAAGTTGATGAGCTCCACACATACCGTCATGAGCCTCTTTGAGTGTTTCATGTGCCTCTTTATGTGACAAGCGGTGGAGGATTCTATCGTGCGATCGGCGATACAGCGTTCTTGTGATCGCATTGTAGTAGAATTTAGGGCTTTCCTTTTAATGGCAGCCGCCTCATTAGGGTCATTAGGCAAAACGTCATACAATGCGTAGTCGATATATGGGAATCGCCAATCCCTGAGTTCTGGATCTGCCGAAGTCTCTAGAGTTTCTTTGACTTGAAGGTTCCCTGCTGGAATTTGATCATCTTCGAGGGCGAGTTTTGGACAGTACAAGTCATGGTTGTAGACGAGTACATTATCTGCCGCTCCGGCTGGAACAGCCACAGAGAGATGCCAGTGCATCTGTATGCACATTTTGCTGGCGAGATAAATGATCGATGTAAAAGTTTCTGAACCTCTCTGCCATGTGGATAGTTCGTTGTAATAGGGTACCAAATTTTCATGTCTGACTTCGTACTCCCCGCGAACCTGGTTAACGATGAGCTTTGAATCACTGTATACTTTGAGATTTTTAACGCCAATCTCATCAGTGATTTGCATCCCGACCAAGAGAGCATTGTATTCCGCTATATTATTGAAACATGACTCAGTTAAGGAGAATGCACGAGGGAGCACGTAGTTCTATGGGAAAACAAGGACTACCCCACTCATGCTACGATATTTCCTCGTCCGTGCGCCGTCGAAGAAGAGTTGTCACACCTGTCCTTCGACAGACGTCTGGATCAAGCAAACTTTAGCGACCTCGTCTGGGAGATCTTGGTTGCCCTTGGATCTGGATGCTCAGCCAAGAAGTCTGTCGCTGCCTGTCCCTTCACAGCTTTTTGTAGTAGGAATTGCATCTCATATTGGGAGAGTAACATGGCCCATTTTGCCAATCGACCATTCAGTGATGATGGCTTCGTCATAAACAATCTTAAATGATTGACTTTTGATATGACGTGTATGGCTTGGCCCACCAAGTAGTATCGCGTCTTCTGGACAGCGAATACGAACGCCAAACATTCTTTTTCAATCGGGTTGTATCGATGTTCAGCTCCGATCATAGTTTTACTCAGGTAGTAGATTGCCTGCTCGTGTCCCTGATCATTATTCTGAGCTAGTAAAGCCCCTAGAGAATGATCCATAGCTCGAACGTATATTATGAAAGATTTTCCTGACACTAGAGCTGTAAGGACAGGTGGATGCGTGAGGTACCGCTTGATTTCCTAGAACGCTTGTTGACAAGCATCGTCCCAGATGAATGAAACACCATTCTTCATCAATTTGGTGAAGGGTTAGCATCGTCCTCAAAGATTTAAGATAAACCTCCGAATATATGGTAGTCGCCCTTGCAACCCTCTAAGCTCTCTAAGATTCCTTGGAAGTTGCATCTCCTGGACGGCGCAGACTTTCTCTAGGTCGAGGTGGATTCCTTTGGATGTTACGACAAACCCAAGAAATTTACTGCTGGCTACCCCCAGGAAGGATTTGGTGGGAGTTATCTTCAATTGATGTGCATGCATGATATCAAACATTGTCTTCAGATCTGCTGTGTGATCGCCTTTGACATGGCTTTTCACTACAATATCGTCTACGTAGCATTCCACTGTTTTGCGTATATGCTCGTAGAAAATTGCATTCATAGCTCTCTGCTATGTTGCCCCTGCATTATTCAATCTGAAGGGCATTACAGTGTAGCAATACACCCCTAGTGGTGTCCTAAAGGATGAATGCTTCTCATCGTCAGGATACATCTTAATTTGATTGTATCTAGAGAATCCGTCCATGAAGGATATCCGTTCAAACCCACACGTGTTGTCGATCAAGGGGGAACTCATCTTTAAGACACGCCTCATTTAGATCACAGAAATCAATATAAACCCGGATCTTCCCATTCTTCTTGGTAACGGGGACGATATTGGCTACCCAATCAGGGTGTTGTTCTTCTCTGATAAAATCAGAGTCTATAAACTTCTTGACTTCCAATTGAATCGCTTCCATTATCTCCGAGCAGAACCGTCGTTGTTGTTGCTTGACGGGCTTCGCATCCGGATTGATGTTGAGGCGATGTATGGCCACTTGAGGGTCGAGCCCAAACATATCCTCGTAGTTCCAAACGAAAACATCTATGTACTCTCACACAAGAGATATTAGGTCTTCCTTCTCGGGGTGATAAACTTTCGCTTATAAAGATGGGCTTGGGATTAGTCTCATCTCCCAGATTAATCTGGATTATCTTATCCTCTGTGGGGTTCACGTTGTTCAAAGCAAATATCCCAGAGAATATTTAGGTGTTTGATCTAGGGATCTGTATCTGACTGAATCATTTCTTCATCTCCATCTTCCGGGTGGCTTGTTGAAACTATGTTTACCGAAAGTTCTTTGAAGATGTTGCCGATACTGACATCTGACTCCCACGATGACGTCCCTGACGAGTAATTATAGTGTAATGACCCTTCAGACTCAGAGGCTGACGGGATTAGAGCTGAGACATAGCCCAACCCCCTGCGAGTTCGATGATAATAATCAGGGGCTTTCCCTTTTGGAATGAAGGATTGAAGTAGTGTTCTCCTTCCTCTGCCGAAGTTCAAGCCAAAATCACTTGTTAGGTCATACCCCATGTTCTCCATCATTCTGAGTACATTTGACTCATAATGAGAAAACTGAGGAAGTTCAGTCTCGCTTTCTGAGTCTTCGCAAGTCGTTGATTTGGACTCCTCTTCCGAAAAGGATCAGTATTTGACCTTTGTGTCTTGCTGAGATCTCAAAGAAAGATCCTTGCGCATCACTGGCGATTTGATATACCGTGAGAGATAATCTCACTGGTACATGCAATGATGCCAGAGCATCTATTGCTAACCAGGGATCATCATCTACATCCGTACTAGTATCTGATGGCACGGAATCAGAAGCAAACACAAAAAAGTAAGCCAAATCTAACTCTTCATTAATATACCACTTGCCTAAATCATTGGCGGTGTTATTGACATCGAGCTTATCAACGCTCGTTACAAGTGGATTCAGCTCCCAAAGACATTCTTCTTCTGCCTCTGGCTCGACATCAGCTTCGTTACCAGAGTCTAGTTCCCTGGCTGGGGATTCTCGTCTATCTCCAGAGAATCCTGGTACAAGAGGAAGTCTGTGAAGTAGTTTTCTGCCCTCTTGAACGAATGCCTTTCGGCGATCAACGTTCGAACTTTTCCATCTCCGTCAACGTACTTCATGACTTGATGGAGAGTAGAGGGGACGATGGAGTTGCGATGAATCCATGGTCGTCCTAACAGCAAATTATATGAAGTGTCTGCGTTGATAATATAGCACGTCACCTTGAATCTTAGGTCCCCTGTTTGGACACATATATTGCATACATATTATTATATTCCTACATATATTCTGTAATGAATATTGCAGATAACTTGTCCTAATGTCCTAATTCATGCAGGGTATGATAGGGAGAAGATAATCATGAAATTTATCCAATTAAATTCAAAAGTTCAAAAGAAAGGGAATCGATTCAAATCCAAAGGTTCTAGAAGCTATCTTATCTGAAAACTGGATATATCAGATAAGATAAGATTATCTAATTTCAAGAGAAAAATAGATTATTTGAAGACCCTATCTGTTTTGCTGAAGATAAGTGAATATCTTATCAATTCTAGAAGATAAACTGAAAAATACAAGAGGATAAATGGATAGAGAGAAGATCAACGGATGAGATGAAGCAATTTAGATTCGGATTCAGACTGAATACAGTTTAGCATTTTAATCATAACTTTCACTACTGAAACTCAATTCTAATAATTCAAGATGCTATAGAAAGAAGACTTAAAGGGCTACAATTCTTCTGTTGATCCCTCGTTCCAGTTCTATCATTTGATAAATAATATTCAGCAATCAACACGCCAACAGCCTGCAGAACAGAATTGAATTTCTGGATAAATCAAATCAAGTTTGGAGATAAGAGGAGAATTCAAATTCAGAAATTGTAACCCCCTGCTCCCTGATGTACGTATCACCGTATCACTACGCGATACGACGTATAAAATTGATTTGATCTTTCTGGTAGTGCGATTGAGCTAATTTCAGTTTCAAAAATCATTTTCTAATATGTTAGATTTTTCAGGATTTTCTAAAATTTTTCTGGATTATTTTGAAAAATCTCCGTAGTCGGCGTCGACCGATACCGATAATCGGTATTCTGATTTTTATTCCACAAGCGGAGTTATATTTTGAGAATCCGCTTTCACCATATGTCTTAGAATCTTATTATCTACGTTAGGGTATTTTTGGAGATTTTTCTGAATTTATCGAAAATCCAACCAAACCGGTATCGCCCGGTATCGGCGAGACACTCCGGAATTTTTAATTGGCAAACCAGATTGAATTTTGCGAAACCATTTTCATACTACGTCTCAGGATAATATTTCCTATTTTTTGTAATTTTTGGGCACCGTTCTGAGTTAGTCGAATTTGGGCCGAATTAAATAATATTATTTTATTAATTTTAAAACCTTTTCTTTTCTTTTTCTTTTTCTTTCCTTTCACTGGAAGCCTCCTCCACCGCCATCACTTCCACCGCCTTCCCCCTGCGTTAAATCCTCCCTCTCTCCCCTAACTCTCTCTAATTCTCTCAAACACTCCCTCTCTAACTCTCTCTCTAATTCTTCCACTCTCTCTCTAATTAAACTCCCTACCCATCTCTCCCTCTCTCTGCGCGACCTAACAAGGGGCGAATCCCGACCAGGCCGCCGCCAGGCCGCGCCCCAGCCTGGCCGGCCGAGGCCACCGCGCCACCCTCCCTTTTCTTCTTCCTTTCTTCTTCTTTTCTTTTTCTTCTTCTTTTTCTTCTTCTTCTCCAGTTGCTGCTTCTTCTTTTCTCTCTCTCACTCTTTCACTTTCTCTCTCTCCCCAACCACCCTCTCCGGGGCCTGACTCACGGCCGCACCGCCGGCGGCCAGGACCGCCGCCGGCGGGCCTCCCCAGCCGCCGACCAGCATCTGCTGGCCGGACTGTGCGCGGGCAGCAGCAGCGCATGCTGCTGCTGCATCTGTTATGGGTTTACACCCATAAATGGGTGTGAACCCAATAACCCTTTTGGGTTTATGAAAACCCAAAATCCAGTAAGTCCTAAACCCATTACACCCGTTAGCCCATCACCCATTTCATTTAAGTGATGGGTTTGGGTATTGGATCCAAACCCGACCCGTTATGAGCCCAAACCCGCATCCAAACCCAATAAAGGTAATTTTACAGAAAGCCCCCTGGTACTTTTCCGTATTTGCGTTTGAAATATTTTTATTTACATATTTAACCCTTTTTGTTCTGATTTAGTTCGGGCGATAACTGGAGCATCCGGACTCCGATTCGGACGATTCTGGATCCGTTGCGATCGTGGGAAAGAGAGCGACCTCCCCATGGCTAGTTTGTGAGTGTTTTCTTTTTATAAATTATATTTTTATCATGTTTAGTAAAAGTGATTATTGCTTAATTATCGGTAAATCATTGAAATTATTGTTTATTAAAAATGTCCTAATCTTGATAATTATTGTTTCCTACAAATGTCATTGTGGGGATATCCCTGTAAGTTCAACATAGAGATAGAGAGTTCCTGAGTTAGTATACTATGTATAGGTATATCTGGATGATTGGTTAGTTAACGAGATTAACGTGATAATTAAAATAGATCATTAGTTTAATACTTTGATGGTACCCATCGTAGTCATAAGATAGGGACCATTAGTGTAGCTGTATTTGACACTCGAGTAGATGATATAGCCATAGAACACTGGACACGATAGTTTACATCCATTGTATTGCATATTATCTATCTGTTACATAGAGACTTGTTAGACGGGACACTGTGATCTCCTGCATATTCACCATGACTTACATATCCTTTCACCCGGGACACTGTGATCACATGTACAGGTATCACCATTGCACAGATGCTATGACACGTCACACCAGTAGTCCGTATTCATGTGCACCACTTCACAGAATACCGTCATGTCATATTATTGTGATCATCGTTACATGGATTCTTGGAATATTATTGTTACACATGCATGTATGGTTTCTTTATTCTTGTTATATGGATTCCCGTTCATATTATGTCATACGGATTCCCGTTCATATTACATGTATTATTGTTCCATGTTACCGTATTCATGTTATATAATTGTTTCCTATTACTAATATGGATAGTACCGTTACTGGACATGAGAGCTGTAGATATGCGATATGCGGAATCCCACATCTATTGTTCCCGTTTCCTGTTATATTGTTCCGTTTCTCGTTATATTGTTCTATGCTATCAACAGAGCTCAGGTCCTGTTATCATGTTACCCGTATCATGTACTGTAATTCTTCTTGTTACATTATATACTTGACATATTAGATCATAAAGCTAACTTGGGTATGGGGGAGACTTGACGGTTGATTAGATCTTATCGGGTGATGTACTGTATCCATATTGTTCTCCCACTGCAGGGGATGGTAGTGCTACCTACCGATTGTATAGCTCCATGAGTTCCCGTTACTTGATTCATGCTCCCCTCTTAGCGGAGGGCCCTGGTCTCAGCAGCCAGGGGGTTTGTTTAAGGCCGTGATCCCGGGTATGCACGGGATACACCTACCCGATAAGAGCTCCTCCACCATGGGTTTCCAATTAACATAATAAAATAGTATGCACAATAGTGACGTCGGGAACACTTGTTATTTGGTCACTCTCTCGTTTGGATAATGGTACCCGTAGGCCATGTCCGGATGGGTTCGACTGGAGTGCGGGCTCCAGTATGAACTGCCAGTGGTATGGGACACTGGAAGAGATTGATTATAATACCAGGTGGTACTGATTGCTACTATTGTATAAATAACATGACTTGTCTGATACATGTATTCTATTGTTTAGTTGTACATGTTCCTGTACCTGATCATTTCGTCGTTATCATGTTACCTGTATATGTTGTTACCTTCCCTGTTTCATGCTATACATTCTGAGGTGGCATCCTACTCATGTACATGTATAATCTGCGTTACATATATTCTGTCTCCTGTATTCCGTGCAGACATCATTACTGTATATGCACAACACAGTATTGTGGTTATATTGCATCTGCCCACCTGCATATTCATATTGCTTATGCCCACCTGCATGTTCATTTCTATTACGTCACCACTAGACAACATTATTTAGGATATAATCTGGATACGACCATAGACCTGACCTGATGATAACCGGCTAAGTAGTGATTGTATTAAACGATGACCTACTTATATATTTTTATTGCTTACATGTTTATATATTTCTACTGCTTATGATATACTTATTATATGGTATCACTAGTACAACATCATGTATTATATATTAGTATCGTGCTTATATTACTATTGTATCTATTACTACCACCTCTTTTATTTTACCACTCACTAGGTCGCTTTCTGACGACCCTGGGTTTGCGTGCCCAGGTTGGAGAGCCGAGTTACCGTATTCTCAGATAGTCCATTGGGTTCATATCGGAGACTCCTCGTCGAGACTATTCATAGGTATCTTGGTAAATTATTTCTGTTATCCTATTTCTCCCAGTTTTTTCTATCTGTTATGATCACTAACCCTTTCTGCAGGTATTCTTGTACTTATTTCCTGCTGGAACCATTGTCTGTGGAGGTGATTCCCTGTACTGAGGCTTAACGTACGTGTGAGGTTGTTTTCACCTCGCGTATGTACGTCGCCATAACGTCCCCGTACCTGCGGTATCGGGGCGTTACAGAAATATCCAGATCTTCCTATCTTTATACGCTTTCTATCCCTCTGGTTTTCTCCTATAAATACCCTCATACCTCGAAGGCAAAAGGAACACCATCACAGAGAGAGAGCTTTAGTTTAGGCTTTTCTTTTCTTCTTCAATGTAATTTTTATTTTTTATTTTCTTTAAGTTAGAGAGAGTTACATGAGAAAAGATAAGAAGAGTTATTGTAGAGTGACACTATTGTAATCTTTTCTTCAAGAAGCATATATTGAAGGTGACAATCAATGGAGGTTTCCCACTTTTCTTCATTGTGCTCGATCTCGCCGAAGCCTTGCTTTCTTTTATTACTTTGCTTTACACCATGCTAAGGTAAATTTCATTATACTTCAACAATAGAGGTAAAGATTCTTCTTTTATTTCTTTTTATTTTTTATTTTTGCATCAACACTTTTCTTTATCTCTTTTGTTTCTTTTTCTTTTATAATTAAAATAAAACAACACCACCATCTCTTCTTCTACCATCTTCTCTTAACTTAACATTTTTATTTTCTTTTTATAAACTGAGAAGATAAGTATTAACTAGTTTTGGTAAATTAAAAGAAGAAACTTACATAACGCTTCCATCGCTGTCTCTCCCTGTGGATCACGACCCATTAGCCCTAGGCTATATGGTAGAATTGAGGACCTAGCATTGTTCTAAAATTCTTTATTTTTTTGTGCAAGTTTGGCTCGATCATCCCCGATCTGACATTTGAGTTTAATCTTTCCTATTGGGCGCGTACCATTGGCGTTGAAACCGTAAATGATAGTTTGAGTGGCGCTCAATCGGTGAGTGGGGATTTCCAAGTGCTGCATGACCCGGCGGGGCATGATGCTCAACGCGGACCCTGTATCCACCTGAATGCGGCTCACTTCGATGATCTAATATACCCTGTGAACAGGGGCCTATCATGTTTCCCCTTAACCTGCATGTCGTCTAGAGTGAAGATTATGCAAGGGGCATATTAAGAGGCGTGGAAGTAGTCTTTTTCATCTTCATTCTGGGGTTCAGCCGGAATCTAGGCCATGAGAGCCTCAGCATCGGCTAAAGCTTTTCTCAGAGCTTCCCTTGTTGACTTGGATAGTCTCAGGAGCTTATAAAGGGTGATCCTGGCCGGATGTTGGCCAGTTGAGCCAAGACATCAAAGTGGTAAGGTCTCGAAGATCCTTTTGCTTTGTCCTTTGGGAGAGCCTTGGCGTACTGAAGCTCCTTTTGCTTTTTCACGGGTTGCTTTGTGTATTACTTGGTTGGCTCTGGAGTGGGTTTAGGCGGATTTGCCACCCATTTTGTCGTATTTCTTCAAGTACGACAAACCGAGCGGGTCCCTGCTACGAACGGCACATTCGGTTCTGCAGCAAGGACGAGTGTCCTCCGAATCAGTTAACGAGGGGACCTCAGTTTCTGCTTCCCGTGAGGAAGCACACACCGCATTGCAAGGCGAAGCTTTTGCTTTGCCCCTGGACTTCCTGTTGGTAACAGTAGTCCACTGTTGGCCTTCTACGAGGTCGGGATGAACCCACATGATCTCCCCTGAGTGGGAACAGGTACGAGACCTTTCTCCCGCTGGTGGTGTGGATCTATATTGAGCACCATTAGTTCCCCTTTCGGGATGAGAACTACTCCGACCGGAGTTGGAGGCTGTACCCCAAACTGAAGAAATGACGTCATATTTACTGTCACTTTCTTCTGCTCCAGGCGAAGCTTGAGCACCTCCGCATCAATCAAAACTTGGAGAATGTCTTTGAAAACGTAACAGCTCTTAGTAGGGTGCCCCAGCATCCTGTGGTATAAGCAATAATTGGGGTTGTCGGTCTTGCCAACCTCCTCAGGACGTCTAGCTTCAGGAAGTTTCAATTTATTGTTCTTGTTGAATAACTTGAACAATGAATCTACATACTCGTCCTTGAAGGAGTACTGCTTGTTGGCGCGTGGCTGGGTTAAAGAGCTACCCCCTCTAGCCAGTTGGGGCTTAAAGAGAGACTATCTCTGTCGCCAATGTGTCCTCCTTTTAACTTGGAAAGATGCTTTTGACGCGCGCCTCATCGACTTTTCGGGTCTGAGCTTGTTTTCTTCTGCCTTAACCCTGACGACAATCTCTTCTTCTTGTTCACCTTGCCGGACCAACTGCATCCAGGTACAGCTTTCAACTACTCCTATCTGGGCTAGGAGTGAGGTTTGCAAATTATAACGGCATGTTTCCACCAGGGTGGCCTGGGTCATACCGCTAGGACATCGAGTGCCATATTCCGAAATCTCTCCACAAATGCTTTAACTGACTCTCCTTTTCGTTGCCTCGTCGCTAGGCGAGTTGGCATGGTAATTTCCGAGTCATCTTCGAAGAAGCGTGTAAGAAAAAGCTTCTCCAGATCACCCCAATTTTTGATGGAGCCTTCTGGGAGCTTCATGAACCATTCAAAAGCGATCCCCTTCAGGGTGCCGATGAACAAACATGCCAGGATGGCATCATTTGATACTACATTCCCTGTCTGAAACTTGAAGTAGTATATGTGCTGGTTCGGTGACCCCTTACAGTCGAAGACCTGCAGGGTCACAGCTTTGAACTTAGGAGGGTACGGGACAAGATCCCACTCAACCGGGTATGCCGGACCACTTCTGCTTCTTGTAGGTCTTTCTGACTGGCAAGGGCTTCAAAACGTTGTTCTAGTTTACTCATTCTTTTAGAATGAGTGCTCGTATTCTCTGAGTTGCCTTCCTTTTCGAATGAAGGTTTGGATGACTCAGAGTTGGAATGCTCCTCCTCCTCAGTATGTGCAGAAGACGAGCTTTCCCCTTCCTTCCGTTTACCTTTAGACTTCTTGGAATGTGTCTTGGCCTTAGGCTTCTTCTTTTTGTCCTCAAGCAATTGTGAAAGCATCTGCTTGAGGCTGTCGATAGATTCTTATTGAGCACGAATCATATAGAGTTGCTCCCTCTGGGCCTGAGCTTGCTGCTCAAAGCGTCTAGCCATTTCTTCAGGAGTGCTTGCCATATATGCAAAGGCTTCTTTCTCTACAGAAGAGTTCGAGGGCTGTGATTCTGCGATTGCAGAGTGTGACTCGTTTACTTCGATGCCCCAGGCTAGGGCACTGTAGTCCACTAGGGCTATTACGCCAGTTCGAATGCGGGCATGCCGGTACACTCCTTCCGGCTCGGTGTCAGACTCGTCTCAGCTGACTATTGGCTGCTTCCCTTAGCCTTGCTTGGCGTAGTGCTTGAATCTACCACGTTTGCAGTAACTTCAGGGTACTCTGTATCAGAGAAAGTTCTCCTTGTGCGGGAATGACGCCTTTTGGCCGAGCGAAAGACTGGCGTAGATGATAACCGTTTGAACACCGACTGTTTGCAGTGGCATTCAAAAAACACCGTTGTGAGTAGCCGTTCACAGCAGCATAGTGGAGTGATTTGATGAACACTCCTCATCTTTGTCAAGTAATCCCTTAGATCCGTCAGAGGAGAATCGAAAAGGCCAGCCTCGAGTCTCTGAGGACGAGGACTTTTCAGCTCCCTTCTGACCCTAGCCATCGGAGAGCGAATATAAACTTTGCAAATTTTAGTAACGTATGGTTCAAAAATGCGGAGTTCATGTTCTGTAGAACAGACGGGCTCTCGCGTTTTGGCTTTGAAACGCGGGTCTCGCGCCTCTGCTGAGAAAAGATGCGGATCTCGCGTTGCCGATTGTCGCGTTTGCCTGACGACATTTGAGAGACACGGACTTCGTAAGCCTCGCATTTTGACATAGAAACGCGGGTCTCGTATCTCTAAGAAGAGACGCGGATCTCGTGTTGCTGAACATCGCATCTGCGAGGTAGGGCCTCAGAAACACGAGCCTCGTGAGCTAAGCGCTTTGGTATCCAGACGCAAACTTCACACATCTGATGTTGTTCAAAAGAGATGCGGAGTTGAACCTCGTGTCCTGTATCTGCTGGACAGATAACTTTTCCAACTTCTTCCATCTATTGTCGATGTGCGCGACACCTTTGTCGACGTTCAGCATTCCGGTTACGCTTCACAGGTTGTTAGAGACCCCGGTACCTGGAGCTGACGAAGAGAAAGGACATGATAAGATTGGCCTTCAGCGACGTTGGCCTCGCGGGTCTCGTGGGAGACGTTGACGCGGATCACGCGCGCGACGCGACCAAAAATGACGTTGTTTGCGCAGGCCATCTTTAGGGAAGTCTCCGAAGGGACTTGAGAGCGGATCTCCGAGGAGACCCTGTGGTATTATCGTGCCACCCTGGGGCTCTTGGAACCAGAAGAGAGAAACTCTTCATACTTTACCTGCTCGAATTCCACAACGAGTGACTCGACCGTTTTTCCCATGAAACTGACGTCACCTTGTGCCACAACTTGCTCATCAGTGGAGAAAGTAGTCCACAGCGAAGTCGCCATCTCTTGTACGGGGGGAATGTTGAAAGTGTATTACAAATTTTCCTTGAATCAATGAAAAGTTATAATCACTCAAATCTCAACTACAAGAGAGAAGAAACTCAAGCTCAGATCTTCTCTTTATTTAAGGCTGGGTTCTTTGTGCAGCGATGGAAAGTGATTCTAGTTTCCCGTTGACCGGGTGAACGTAAAGCTCTTCTGAAAGTTTTCTCCTTGGATCACAGATGGAGTAGCACGGCTCCTATCCAGTGAAATCTCAAAGAGACTAAGGCAAAAACTTGAACTCAGCAAGTTAGTAGAAGAGTTTAACTCTGTATCAGTTTTCCTCAGCTGAAACTTCGATCCCTTTTCAATAGCAAACTGAGCTATTTATAGGGGTTTCAGGGGTAAAACTATCCCCTAAAAAATCTCCATAATAGGGGTTAACTCCTCTCATTACGTGGGCAGTACTTGACCCAATAATGGGGGTAGTTATAACTGAGACGCAGGGCTCCTCTGCAGTTGGAACGCGGGCTTAAGCCCTGCGTTTAGCCATTGAGATGATGTTGGAGGCGGGCCTCGAGCCCAGCGTTTTGGCAATGTTGTGGTATTAAGACGCGGACGTCGAGTGATGCTGAGACGCGGGCTTCGAGCCCCGCGTCTTGGCTTTGCAGTGATGCTGAGACGCGGGTTCGAGCCCTGCGTCTTGGCTTTGCAGTGATGCTGGGACACGGTTTTTGAGCCTTGCATCTTAATATTACGTAAATGATTTTTATCAGCCTTGCGTTTGAAGTATGAGCTCTGCATTCGACGACTTGTCTTCAGTGATTTTTAAACAGTCTACGGTCGACCGCCCGATCGACTGAGGCCAGAACCGGAGAGTGAACTCTCTGGTCGGTCGACCAGTCGGTCGATCGGGCCCATTTCTAGAGAGCAGACTCTCTCGAACGGTCAACCGCCCGGTCGACCGCTAAAGCCTGTGCACGTCGGTCGACCGAGCCAGGCTTCGGTCAACCGGTCGGTCGACCGTTAGCAGCCCTCAGCCAGGGTTTATAGGGTTTGAAACTTGGTCTTTTAATACCTATAAAATCCACAAAAATAAGTTCTTATAAATATTTGAAGAACAAATATGTGTGACAAAAATTCAACACATATTTCAAACAATTTGAACTATTTTTGTGATATGAAAATTTAGCTTTAAACCAAAAACGGTATGTACCAAAATTTGGATTTTGAAATGAAAATCCGTTTTCTCCAAAACTTGTATAAATTAAAAAAATATGATATTGAAAAACTTTTGAAGCATAGTGTGTATGGATAGAATCTAATACACATATAAAAAATATATCAATGTTTTGACATTAAATCTAAAACTAAGTTTGTTAAAAACAAAACTTGAAACCATGAACTAGATATACACCAAAATAAGTTTTCAAAAAATATAAACTCAACAATGTATATGGATGAATCCACTATACATATAAACCATGTAAACTACTTTAGATAAAATTTGTTCATGAAAACTAAAGATATGCTCTTTAAAAATTCAAAATCGGTTAAACTGAAACCAAAAACTATTTTAACTTGTGTGTGAACTTGACAATAGACTATCTTTACACAAGATCTAAAAATAAAACTAAGCTAAAAAAATCGAAGTCTTCTTGTAGAACTCCTTCTCCAAGCTGACTCGATCCAAACACAATCCAAATGAGCTTGACTCCAACCGAGTGCTAGATGCTATCTTGACGCGCGAGCTCTAGAATCATCATGTATTAGCTCCAAAACTTAACTTTGAATCCTTTGTTGAAGCTAATCACCTACTAAGATCTCAATATCTGAAACTTATTAAACACAAGATCATTAGTAAACTAACCTTCATAAATTAGTCATCATTAAAACTAAGGTAAAAGGCCTCTGGGCCAACAGGATGACTTAAGAAAGTTCCATAAAATAATTGACCAAAATTTTTACGATGTCTGATAACCTCACGAAAACCCACTATCAGCCCTCTATTAAGTGGTGCCAAATTGCTAGCAAAGGTGACCATGAGCAACAGAGAACCATGTCAAAAACCTTGATGTCTTGTTTGTTAACGGTGTTCTAAAATAAAGTTTATCCGATCACATTATGCAGCCTCAGTCTGCTTGCACATTGTGTTACGCATTCCAAAAGAATGGGCAACCCGTGGCTCTATGCAGTTTATGCGCCGCATATGGGGATCCATACTGTCACATATTAAGGTTTATGTGTTCTTACAAGTTTATGAGTGATAACTTGGAGAAGAAGACGTTTCAGTAATTACATCAATATATATAGATACAAAAGAGAGTAGATAGATAAAGAAAACGAGTAGTAAGATAAGGTAAGCTAAAGGTATATAAAAATAAGAGTATCTAATAATAGCATAAAGATATCTAAAGATAAGAGTATTTAACACTCCCCTCAAACTCATAGTGAATCAAACATCGAGAGTTTGAACAAATCCTGACGAAACTAATGGGAGGTTTTTGATGAGCTGGTCGGTGGAGCAGATTGCGATCGAGGGTGGCGTGGCGAGATCCATATGTCTGAGAGGACCGAGCTCCATAGGACGAGATCCAGATGGATCAGGCAAGGCAAGATTCAGAAGGATCAGGCATCAGATGAGAAGGCGAGATCCGGATGGATTCCAGATCAGGCAGGGCGAGATCCTGATGGATCAGGCGGATTTTGTGAGCTCCTCGAACTCGACTGGCGGCGTGCTAGAGGGCGATCGATTTGAGTATGAAGAAAAGGCCAAGAGGGCTAAAATAAAGCCCAAGATGGCTAAATTGATGAGAAAGCCCAAGAGGGCTCAGATCGGATTCTGCAACGTTGGAGGAACACGAAAGATAGTGGAGCCGACATCGATGAATGAAAGAGGATCAGCAAGAACTCGGTCTTAACTGAGGCAGAGGAGGATGCGCGAGGACGACGAGGAAAGCTCTGATGTTGTATGAGGCGAAAGTGATCCGGCGCTAGGCACACACTATGCGAGCGCGGCCCAGCGCAGGCTTGAGAACACCGAGAGAAATTCGATCAGCAGAGAAAAAATTGAGAGGCTCTGATACCATGACAATTTGGAGAAGAAGTTTCAGTATGTTTATTCATGAAGCAATTACATTAATATATATAGATACAAAAGAGAGTAGATAGATAAAGAAAACGAGTAGTAAGATAAGATAATATAAATGTATATAAAGATAAGGGTATCTAACAATAAGATAAAGATATTTAAAGAAAAAAATATCTAACAATGAGCATCAAGACTAAGCACTTGTGAGTGTTGGATTATTTAAGTAGTAGTTTTTTATGATTTGATGATGATGATCAATGAACATGTGTTTATGTAGTTGTTTTATTTGTTAACGCTAAGTAGTAGATGAATGACAATGATTTATTAAATAATAAGTACGTGTTTATTGCTTTCCTCATTAAGTTGTCTAGTAATTTAAGTAAAGAATTTTACATTTATGAATCTTTGTTTTAAGTTGCTACTTTGATTGGTTAGTTACCGCCATTTTTCTTTATCTTATTTCCATGTAAGTTCTCTAACTAGTGTCTAATAGAAATTAAATTGCTAATTGATAAACGAAGAGATCGGTGACTTGACTTTCTTTTTTATTACTTAATTATAATCATATTGGTTTGTCGTTTTGCTATTATATTAATAGAGTAACATTGTGTATGAATTATGAATATTTACTTATTTTACTACTACAGTAGATTATATTGTTCGTATTCACAATTTAATAGGTTTATTCATTTTTTAGGGAAAAAATAAAAATCTTATATGTTTTTTTGTTTTTTTCTAATTTTTAGGCATTTAGAATATTACACACACACACATATTAAACTTTATTTACACATGCGCTATGCGCTGTTGGATCACACGCATAGTGAAATCCCATTTTAAAACATGGTTGTTAGTAGGTTCCCGTAACTTTTCATGCAGTATAAGCCCATGCAACCAAGGAGAAAGCCTCTTAATTCCCCTACACCATGGGAGTCAAGTAGAAGAGGTAAAATGATATGACTCGAATCTCACTCATCTGGATGGCACAAAATATGCACAAGAACCAAAGGGAATCACATTCACAAAAAGAAACTGAACAAGTTTCTCAAGTTCATAGTATTCAAACTATAAGTGCATCAACTTATTGTGGGTGTCCCAATAATGGAGATCTGTTTATTGAGATCTCTCTGTGCTTACCTGTTATATCTCATTCAAGATGTTTACTCATCTTCCTCCTCTTCTACATTTCTTTGTTAGATTTCAGTAGAAACTCATGAAGATAGTGTCCCTTCAAATTTATCATGTACACATTGCATCGTAAAAGAAAAACTGTCACTCAAGATCTTCAAAACATAAATTCACATAATAAAACCCAAAGGACATGACATGCAGAAAATATCAAAGTAAACATGGCAGGAATCAGCTGGACTCCTATCCCTATCCATTCTTCGAAGAAGATATCATAAGAAACACAAGTATATGAGACAACTTAAGGAACGCCATTATTGATATGGTCGTTGCGTTACTTGATTTATTTATAAAACATATAGCTGTATACTTGTATGTCAATGTGGTTAAGGGTTATATCAGAGAAAAATGATATTATCACAGAAATAAGGAAAAGTTGAACCTTGTGCAGTACCCTCAGAACTCAAATCCGACCACCCCGGCACAGTTGCAGACTGCTGAACTAGATAAGACTCACATTAGCGGAAATATGTCTTCCGCCACCACAACCTCCGTTTTCCCCTCTTGTGTTGCCATAACACTGTCGATCTGCCACTAAAACCCCAGCTAAAAATGGTGAGCTCCCTGCCACATTCACAACTCTCTCGCTATCAAAGCATGGAACCAGGGGTGAATGAGGTCCAAGAGGGCCACTCTTTGACTTAGGCCGCCTATAATAAGATGGTAGCACCAACCTTCCGGTTCCATCAATAGAGACCGGGCTACCGATCCATCTTTCAGCATCCTCCCATTTCGATGGAAGCACCTTCCCGTTGCACAAATACCTCTGTCGGCCATTTATTGGCAGGGGAACCCTCTCTGAACTCCACCCCTTTTGGTAGTTTGGTGTCCAAGGGCTCTTCTTTATGCCTGCGACACCTCCAACAAAAAACTGCGGGGACAAGACAGCAGCATTGTGGGAGTTTAGGTCGAGGGAGGCAGTTCTTGGAATGTGTTGTTTGTTGATGGTCAAAGGATGTCTCTCGGAACAGACCGTTTGGGTCCATACATTTTCTAGAGAAAAATGTAGTGCAATTTTTAGGTTTTAACTAAAGTTGAGATTAAGCATAATAGTTTTAGAGAATGTACTACTTTTCCCCCTTTTCCTCCACTTTTTTTAATATACCTGATGGGAAATGACAGGATGAGTGATTTTGTGGGCCTGGATTCTCTTCTTCCTCCTCTACCGTCTTATCTTTCCTTTCTTCTTGTTCTGAATCATCCCCTCTAGCTGTTAAATATCAAAACTATTGTGAGAAAATTTGCAGCATTCTTCTAATTTCCAAAAGGAACAATGTGATGCTAATTTAGGACAACTCTAATAGAAAGAACGGAAAATTGGTATTAACTGCGAGCTGATTTCTACCTGAAAGGCAGTGAGTGACTGAGTGATTTCCTGGATTTTGGGTTTCTTCCCCCTCTTCCTCTTCTTCTTGCACTATAGCCTCCTCTGTAGCCGTAAAATTTGAAATTCGAAGATAATTTGAAGATTTTAGATCTTTATATGTCCATGGCTCAGAATTGACAGAAAGAACTAGACCAGTAGCAAGTACTGACCTTTTGGCCTAAATGACGAAATCTTGCTGTTGGGTGCATAAAAAAGCGCTCTTTCATCCGAATCCTGTATCCCCACACAAAAAAAAAAAAAAAAAAAAAAAAAAAAAAAAAAAAAAAAAAGCAAAGACAAAATTTTATTAGAATAACAAAAGGAATAGAAATTATTCCCCTAAATTCTCTCCTTTTTTAGCTTTCTCTCCCTGTTCATTTCCTTTTTTCGGCAAAATTTATTCCACTGGAAATCATCAGATCCGGTAAAAAAAAAAATGCAAATTGGTTCTACTGTTCAATCACCAAAAAGGGGGCAAAAAAAACAAAGTCCATCAACTCGCATATTTCAATAAAATTGAGAGAGAGAAGTAGAGAGAACCTTAGTTCCACAATCGAGCTCTCGCTTCTGCCGCTGCTGCTGCTTCTTCTCCTCTTCTTTCTTCTCTCATCGCGCTCTCCTCCATCAAACCCTAACGCTAACTCTGACATTCTCTTCTTCTTTCCTGCTTCCTTCGTCAGATTCCTTCGGTATTCGAAGCGCCCCAACACCCTTTTTAACTGCAGCAAATGGCGGGTGAGGGGAGGCAAAAAAAGGGCATAAAAGGCAAAGTATTGCTTAAATTACGGAAACGACACTAGGATCAATTCCCACGAGGCAAAGTAAGCGCATTATTGAGGGGCATTACCGTCACAAAAGGCTGTCCGATTTTTCGGCGATGGGGATGGTTCGCATCAGTGGATCCGCTCTTTGCCTCACAACAGCAAACGAGTTGTGTGTCTCGTCTTGAGCTGATAGCGTTAGGCGGTGAAAAATCGACCGACGACAGTGTCGACGGCAGCGAGAAGAAAAAAAACCGGAGCAGAGAAAGGAGAGAGGGAGAACGAGAGCGAGAGAGAGAGGGAGGGAGAGGGATGAGAGGGGAGAGGAGAAGAGCGAGAAAGAACGGGGAAGATGGGAGATGACAGTCGGCGTATCAAAGTAAGGGAAGGAGAGGCGGAGGGTAAAAGAGAGGAGAGAAAAAACACATAGACAAACGGACACAATTTGTAAAAGTGACAGGAGAAAAAAAATATTTTAACCGATTTTGATAAAATATATAAGGTTTTAACGAAGGGGTGAGACCTGCTAGGGTGGAGGTGTGGGGGCCACAGGGCCTTCGATGTGGAATTTTCAACGAGCCCGGGCCGGGTCGGGGACAAGGGGAGCCCACGCCCCCGCGGGTTGGCGAATTCACGGGAACTATTTTTTTGCCCAGGAATTGTGATGAAAAATAAAAATATAATGGGATCTAGCGTAATCAAATCACATGCTGCTTCTCTCACGTGGGTCCCACTCAAATATTCCTGGGTTTCCTAACCGCTTGGCAAATTTTGTCTCGACTCTGAATCTTCCCAACTGTTAGGTTTAAGCAGAGGGGAGCTTGAACTTGCATGGCCTGATTGGATTCATGAAAGCAGGAAGAAAATAAATAGTTAGAAAACTCATTTCTGACTTTTCTCTTATTTATTTGCTATGAATAAAACATGAGAAATAAAAAAATTATTTTTTCTTTTGACGCATTTTTTTTATACTATTATTTTTTTACTTTCATAGTTAATTTTGTGATCATATAAATCTCACTTGTAATAAGTTATATTTTAATGTATTAAATTTTAATGTCATGTAAATCTCACTTACAATCTAATTACAGTTCATAAATATTATTTAAAATTATTATTTAATTTAATATTATTTTATGATTAACTTTCTCACTTTTACTTTCACATTAATCAAATATCAGAAAACACAACATATTTTTTCACTTATATTCACATTACAATCAATCACAAGAAATAAAAATTACACAAATCTTTGTTTTGTACTACATTTTTATATTTTTCATTCAAACTTTCCATTTAAACTTTTTTTCCTTTCATCTTCATCAAACAAAGCCAGCCGACAATGAAAAGATGAGAGAGAGAGAGAGAGTACTGTGTTGGCAAGTAAAACTTGTGGAGACAAATTGGACAATGTCGTCGTCTGACAATGGGATGTCATGTTCCATAATCGCCATCACATTAGGAACAGAAACGTGCTTCGCTGCGCATGATGAATATAATATACGAATAAACTCTCAGCCACACAGTGAATACAATAATTATAATATACGGATGCACTCTCAGTCACACACTTGAAATCACACAGGGACGCAGAGCTTATAAAATGAAGTTAGAGTGGAGAAGGAGTAAATGTGCATAATATTTTGATAAAAAAACAATAAACTGATGGTGTGGCTTTTCTGCGTCTCGTTGAGAGATAACAAAGCCCAGAAGGTGAAGATTAAACTTAGCGCAGGCCTGAGTTGAGAGAAATGAAATCATGCAGTTATGAAAGGCTTTGGGTTTTAAATAACTGCAGCATTGTAAGAGACAAAACGAGGATTTACTTTGTTGTTGAAGGCAAAGGTGATGAGTTTCTACCTAGAGATTTTACCTCTGAGAATTAGTTGCTTATTGTATCAGAAGACACTACAAAGCTTGCAAGGGTCTGTTGATTGTCGTAACTGGCCGTAATTCGTAGTTGTAATTGGTAAAGTCTTTTATAATTGTAAATGAGTTACATGTATGTAAATTTTACGGTGTTTGGTTGGTAATATAAAATTGTAAAGTGGGAAAGTGTATTGTACTTTACGGTGTTTGGTTGTCGTAATGTATAAGTCGTAAGTGAAAAAGTTGATCACAAAATTAACTATTTGGTGATTTTAAAAGTTTTAATACTACAAATAAATATTAAAAAAATTAAATATTAAAATTTTTAATATTAATATAAAAAAAATATTACAAATTTGTATGACCATAAAATTAACTGTAACTGGGCTGTAAGTGAGTGGTAACTGGGTTGCAAGTGAGTGTTAGTTGAGTTACGTAAGTCTTTTACAAATTACGGTCCAAACAAACGTCGTAGTTGTAACCGGGTAGTAAGTCATTTACGAATTACGGAGTTTTACGCGAAACAAACGGCCCCCAAGTGTGGCAAATTGTAAGTGTCGAGGGCAAAAAGCAAGTTGCAGCAGGAGAACCAACGGACAAGTGCTGAGAGAAAAACGTGCCAATAAATGCAGGTCCATATCTATGAGGAGAGGTTTTAATACCCTCGGGGTATAACTATCTTAGTTATGTCCATCTTAAAAGTTCATAATATGTAAGTAATTTGGATCATTCACTCTATTTATTTTGATTTACATGTTTTAAAAGGTTAATAAATAAAAAATCATAGATTTTGAAGATCAATTAACCATTATCCCCTCGAAGTATCAATCTCATGAATCCAAAGTCTAAGTTTATACAACTGTTTTGTCCACTCCTTTATTTAACATATTGCTTGATGTCTTATCCCATGCTTTTGTGTACCTATGCTTACAACTCGGTTTTCGATGCACTCTCTTTACTCGGATTTATCGTTATGCATGTGCTAGCTTGATTCATGGTTTTTCACTGATTTCCCTTCATGTTTTTAGTCAACGCCTGCATTTGCTTGCATGAATCAAATCACTTGATTCTGTACACGTGTGCCTGACTATGCACGCCGCTTGGCATTCACCTCACCACTCGTTGGGGGTTCTGACTCTCCTGAATCTTCATGTCCAGATCTCGGAGTTTGGAACTTGTGGATTTCTCCCGATTGCTAATCAGAGATGCGCAGCGGAAGCGTGGATCATTGACAGACCGTTGAGGCCCTATCCTTTCAGGCTTCGCACGGCTCTCGAATTTCCCTTTGTGACTCGTGAGCGTCTTTTATATTATTCATATTTGTATATCTATTTGTATTCTCACATTTGCGTCTATTGGTGATATAATATTATTGTAATATTGTATCATATCTTGTGATAACTTTGTAATTGTACTCATATGTTGGAATGTATATGCACCACGTACTTTTCTACTCTGATTCTTGTATGTACTAATGCTTAGCGTATATAACATCTCCATACCCGCGAGATCGAGGCATTGTAGGATGGTATCAGAGCCTAAGCTCTCTCATCTTCAGTACGTCTAAATGACAAATTAATGGTAAAGAAATTTGCAACTGGAATGTATCGGTCCTGGTTATACAATCCAACTACAAATGCAGAGTTATCTATTCCTTCTTGAACTTTGCTTCCTTGATTCATGAGTTATTTCCATCTTTTCGTTTTCCCATTCCCGTCCTCTTTATACCAACTTAAGATATGGATAGACTGGAGATGTAGCGATAGAGTATTGAACTGAGCTATTATATGATCTCTTTGACCAACTTTATGAAGCTTGAGTATTCTCAGAAGTGATATACCAGAAGGTTAACATCCAGAAGATAACATTCTGGACTCATTTCGGTTAGCATGGATTCTTGACCATGTCCTTCGGGGCCATAACGTCCAATCATCTTTATGGATTTGATGAGCAATGGACTCCGCTAGTCTCGCCGAGTGAGAGTCATGTTCCAGCCACGCGAGCCCAATCAGGCATGGACTTTTCTGCACCCAGGTGCTTAGCATTTAGCGATGTGTTACGCACCAAGTAGGACCCCGCAGAGTGTTAGCTTCGTCGCACCCTAGTGCTTAGCGCTTGACGTTGTGTTACGCAATGGCCCCACCTGAGTAGCTTCGCTCGTTGTTAGTTCCGACAGTGTTTAGCACTCTAGCCTAGTTCCTCGGATTTCTTCAGCCTAACTTGTTTTCATGGATTTTATTTACCAGGTTTTCTTGATGTATCTGAACAAGCTTGTCATAATCTTCTTGATAAGCTATTCGACCAACATTACAGGACTTAGGTATTTACTGGATACTTAATTTATAGTCGGATTAATATTTAGAGGGCAGTTATTATGAGTTCTTAATTACGCTTTTCAGAGTAGTTAATACCTAGTATTCAGAACTCATTATTACCGGTTGTTCTTCAATTATGTATCCACGATCAATTTATCCGGTTTTCTTTATCTACGATATTACGATCTATTTTCAGAGTGGCAGAGACAGACGGAATATCTAATAATCTTATTACAGACTCTTCACCAAGAACAGCTTCATGCCACATGGAGTAAGTATGAGTTTTGAACAGGTAAATATTATATTTTTGGGGTCTCGTCTATTTGAAGGAAGTAATCTCCGTTGATTCTAGCAGACTTCAGACAGTGAAAGTTGGCCAGTTTTGAAGTCAGATTATTTTATATTATTCTGAATGGGTCAGTTTACAGAAGTTCTGGCAAATAATTATATGAGAGAGATAGTTCAGCCACATGGTATTCCAGTTATTAATTATGTCAAGTAGAGATATGAGATTCTGATCGTAATTTTGTAAAAGTCTTCAAGGAAGTTTAGGGACTTTTCTTATATTCAGCTTATCTTATCACTCTCAGAAAGACTGGGTAGCCTAATCAGACCATTCAGAATCATAATCATCTTCTTCCAATAGAAAACTCTTATTAAACAGTTATCAGATCAGCAGTGACATGACACCATCCAAAAATTATACGACAAAAAGTGCTGAGACGTCTATGTCTCGAGGATATTGATCAGTCGGTTGTGATGGTAACCCTTAATTATTCATATCTTAATCGGTATAATCCCCGTCCATGTCCTTCTTGTGTTCACTTTCCCCTTATCGAAATTTCGAGAACGAAAATTTTGTAAGGTGGATAGAATGTAACACCATGTTCCCGAAATACATATTTAGTTACGTATTCAGGTTTTTTGATCATATTTTTTGATTTACTTTCTGTATTTAGTTTTGTTTTATGAATATTATACGATTGTTTTGCATTAAATCCGGATTCGTGAATTCGGAGTCAGCCCTAATCTGAATTGGGGACCCATCCTAGTGTATTACTCGATTTGATTTTTTGCTAGTCAGATTTAACCAATTTTAGTTTCAAATATCATTTTCTAATATTTAGATTTTTTAAAGATTTTTTGGATTTTTTTGAATTAAATTGCAAAATCTTCAAAATCAGTGTCGACCGGTATCGCTGGTCAATTTCAGAATTTTTAATTTACAAATGGAGTTAAATTTCTAAAATCTCTTTTCACATTATTTCTTAAAATCACATTTTCTACTTTAATGTATTTTTAGAAAATTTTCTGAATTTATCGAAACTCGGCCGGATTTAGTGTTGGTGAGTATTGCATGTTGATTCCAGGATTTTTAATTTGAAAATGAGATTTTATTTCTAAAAACTAATTTTATATTATTCCTCAATGTGATGTTATTTTTTGGAGTTTTCTAGAATAATCGATATTTTCTTATATTATTATATTATTATTATTTTTGAAATCTTTTCATTTTTTTCTTTCTTTTCCTTTTTTTTCCCCTCATCACCATCTGCTGACCCACTTCCCCTCATTAAATTCCCATTACTCCCTCTCCCATCACTCCCTTTCACTCCGTCTCTTTCTCTTCTCTTCTTTTTTCCTTTTCCTTCTTTTTTCTCTCTCCCTTTCTCCTCCTCTCCCTCTTCTTCTTCTACTTGGGAGAATCACTACCGCCACCATCCTGGGCCCAGCACCGCCGCCGCCGCCGAGACTGAGCCCCCACTCCGGCGGCCTCCATCTTCTCCAACTCTCTCCCCATCTCCACTAACCCCAATTACACCACCATCTTCCTTCTCCTCCTCCAAACCACCTTCCCCTTCAAAATTCCCAAATCTACCACCACCATCACTAAATCACCACCTCTCCTTTTCAATTACAACCCTTACTCCTCCTCCTTCCAGTCCACTCAATTTCACTATCACCTTTATCATCCTCACCAAAACCACCATCACACTCCATCATCTTCACCTTCATCGACACCCAACTTCCCTCCCCCTCCTTGGGGTGGCCGGCAACCACCCCTGGCCACGGCAGTCGAATAATAATTTTTCCAATCTATCAATAGGTTAGAAGCACAAATGAGTTATTATATCAACACAGTGAAATATATGAATGAGAAAACTCTACCTAACACATGTTCAACCATTCCCGATGACCCTAGCCATATTAATAGGAACGAAAAATCTTGATGTCTTGAAGACTTTGATCAAGACTAAATTTCATTACACGAATTTGAACTCGACCAATTCCAAACCTTAGACAAATGGCAAGTTTTTTATTCAATGAGATTGAACTGAATGTGAATGTGACCTCGGTCCCCAACTTTGTGATTCAGTTTTCATCTTTGAATCTATGTTAATTCTGGTAATATTGCCCAATTTGGACCAATTTTTGGAGCCAACATTTATTCTTATACTCATAATTTAGAAATTGAATCACCACATGTGGATAGTCACATTCCATTGATGGGAGAAGAATGTGAATTCTCTTTGATTTAGACTCAACTCTTGAATCAAAACCAACTCTCGAATCCAAAGTTGATTTTTATGAGTTAATAATGGTTCCTGGACCATCACTCTTGAATCCAAGTCAATTATTCCACCAAGTCACATTCTTTTGTTGGACACAGGTATTAACCACAATGACTCAGTGATGATTTTTCAAGCTGGTCATGTAAAGGGAATAAGTTTCATAATAGGATTTTTCATGATCCTATTCATATTGAGGATTGTAATTATGTACATAGAAAAGAGGTCAATAAAGGTGGGTATTATGAACCACACATTATCTTGATTGGGTAGCAATGTTTGGCCCAATCCGATCGCCACTGGAACCACACCTTAAGGTAATATTTTTTTTCCTTTCTTCTTTTTCATATATCTATACGTTCATTCATACATTGAGGACAATGCATGAGATAGATGTGGGGAATGATTCTAACATAACAAAGATTTTCTTTTATTTAAAATAAAAAAATTAACATTTTTCTTTCTTTAAAAAAATTAAAAAGAGAACAATATTTTGACATTTTTTTTGTAAGAAATTAAGTCAATTTTAAGGAATAGGAGAATCATAATTAGAATTTTATACTTGGTAAATAAAATTTATTTATTTGATTTCTAGAGTTAGGAAGAGAATTTGAAAAAGTAATTTAGTCTTCATTTTTACCTTGATGAAGTATGCATGTTTTATACATTTACACACTTATGGTTCAAAAATAAATATTATTATATAAAAAAGAAAAAAAGAAAAGAAATATATATACTATTATAAAAAATCATCTGATTAAGCTGAGTATTTGTGCCTCATAAAGCATGAGTATTCACGCTTAAAAGGGTTTTCATATAATAAAATTCTTAGTTTTGTGGCCTTGTTGCTCGAATCCTTAAGTCCTTGGGGTGTTTTCTCACTCGGCGCCCTAAAAACCGTCCGATTTTGGAGTCGACGATTAAAGACTCGTTACATGGGCATATTAGGAAGCTAATAAAACTAAAAAATAATGCTATCAAAAATAAATAAATAAATAATTAAGAATAAGAGTTAGATTAAAGAACCCTTAGTCAAAATTTCAAGGTCACGAAGGTGAAAGTACACTAGAGGGGAGTGAATAGGTGTATGGCTAATATAATGACATATGATGTGAAACTAAAAACTAATTGCAACACTTAGTGTAACAAAAGAGTGTAGCCGAATTTCCGGTGAAGGGCTCTGACTAAACTCTTCTAAATTCTTCTAAATAAGAGTGAAGCTCTCTGCTTCAATACAGGTATGGGCACACACAAACAATACCCAAGCATAAAAGTATGATATGAACAATATGAAATAATGCAAGGTATAAGAGAGAGAGAGAGAGTTTAGAGGTAGTGGATCAAACGCAAATATTAAGATATGTTTCGAGGTTCGAGCCACTGCTCTACGTCCCCGCCTTCTCACAAGAGGATTTCCACTAATGCGTCCGCACAGGACTTCCCACACAGGGAACTTACAGTGAGGATTGGGTAAATACAGCTAGGAGTACACAACTCCACCCCAACAAACACAACCTCTACACAAGAGGCAAGACACAAAAACAATCACCTCTACACTTAGAGGGATGGGCACTTAGCCAACCAACAATCACCTCACACTAGAGAGATAAGGCTCAAAGTCAACATTCCAACATCACCTTTTACACTTAGAGGGATGGACACTTAGCCAAATAACAATCACCTCATACTAGAGGGATAGGCACAAAGCCAACACAATCACTCTCACTAGAGGGATATGCACAAATCAATAACTCCAATCTCAATCACCTCTACACTTAGAGGGATACCAACAAACTCAACACTCCTCCACAGTCACTTCTACACAAGAGGGATAACACCAAACCCAAATAAGAGAAGGTTTACAACTCTTGGTGGTCTCACTAAACCACAAACTATTTTCTCACAAAACAAAGATTCTAATAGAGAGGATAGATAGATAGCTCAAGTGTAAGAAAATAAAGAGTTTGGAAATCAAAATCACAAAGAAAATACTTGAGAAAACTTCTAGGATAAAATAAATTGAAGAACAAAAACAATTCCCAAAGACTTCTCTTTTTCTTTGATTTTTTCAATCTTTAAAACAAATAAAGATAAAATCTTTTAGCCCAAAAACTCTTTAAAACTTGTTGCTAAAACACTTAAGAAGATGAGAA
>JAVJIF010018731.1:0-99193 GCA_038442645.1 Agave tequilana | reverse complement strand
TTTAATTACTAGAGGTGTGATATTAACTTAGCAAATAAATAATCAAACGACTTTACTGAGAAAGTTGAATAAAAAAGGTATAGTTTTAATAAAAGATCTCATTTTCATTAAGAAAATCGAGAGAAATTACTGTCAGAGGTGTGATGTTAACTTGACATGGGATTTGCTAGAGGTGTAATTTTAACTTGGCAAGCGAAAGTCTCATTCTGAAGAAAATCAAGAAAATTACTGTCAGAGGTGTAGTATTGAACTTAACAGTGAGATGTGCTGATGAATGATATTAATTTAGCATCAAAAGGTCTCATTTTCATTGAGAAGATTACTGTTAGAGGTGTGGTATTGAGCTTACAGTGAGATGTGCAAGAGGTGTGATATTAAGTTAGTACCAAAAGGTCTCATTTTCACTGAGAAAATTAAAAAGATTACTGTTAGAGGTGCAGTATTAAACTTAACAGTATAATGTGCTAGAGGTGTGATATTAATTGCAGGTATATGTTTTGCAGCTTAGGCAATTTTGGTCAGAGGTGTAGTGTTAGCTTGACTGGAATTGTTCATTTGTGATTTGAGTATTGTTTGTTCAGAGGTGTGGCGTTAACTTGACCAGAATTGATTTTGCGATTTAAGCAAGTTTGGTGGACCCGTCATTCTATTGAAGAGAATTGACAAGTCGAATTTGATCCGCAGGGGATATTTTGAAGTTTTACTATCAAAGTATAATATTAACGTTGGTAAATCTGTAATCATTTTGCTGGGGAAAAAAATATAGTTTGTGGTCATACCATTCCACAGAAGGGATTGATAAGGGATTTTGGTGGGAATAGCTGGGATTAGCTCCCTAGGATTTTTAGCAAACCCTTAATTATTAACATATTTGGTATGCTTTTACCAACTACAGTTTGAGTTTGGCTAGCTATGCTATTCTCCTCAGTATGATAAGTTGCCGAGAATTTTTTGTTAGGCTTAAAAGATAACTTTTTTCTCTATCTTTAGCCATTGGAGACGTTTGAACTGCTGCGTCACTCGAAGTGAACATATTTCATGACTTCTAAAAATCTTATTGGGGATTAAAGAAGTCAGTGTAAAGCTCCATTGGAATTTTCTCTAGAGATTAATGTTTCTCGTGTGAATCCTCTTTGTTCCTCATTCGGTCGCCACATTTTGATATAAATGCGAAAACACTAAAAAGTTCTACAAAGATGCGTCGCAAAATTTTTCAATAAGTTCGGCTTGATAAACCATCAGATAAACTCATTTCATCCATCTAGGAGTTGATTGATCGTCACATCTTGATATGAATGTGAAAATACTGTAAAGATTGCAAAGATGCAACATGAGTCTTTAATTAGTTTGGCTTGATAAGCCACCAGATAAACTTATTCAATCAGTTCATTTGACAATGTAGATGCTTTGTCATTGAATCGAGCTTCGATCATCGAACAGGAGAAGGGAGACATACCACCATTACATGTAAAAAAAGTCAGGCTAGATAAGTCATCCTTTTAATTTAAAAGGATGATCAGGAAGAAGAGTGCTTAAAATTGTTGCTTAGGCATACTCGGCTTCAAGATGATGACAAGGCTAAAAACTAGAGGTGGGTGCAGGTCTGTGTACTAGATAAGAGTGACAAGGCTAAAAACTAACATTTTTTCTTTGTCTTTTCTTCAATGCGTACATCATGCATCATTGGACACTGATGTTCGATTAGATCGATCTCACCCAACCGTGATGATCCATTGAGTGAAGAAGCTTTTTTTTAGCGCTCTCCCAAGTATCTTAGATCCCAAACCCTAATCCATCTGACTAATCGGGTGAATCTTCGATTAAAGATGTAGTGCTAACTTGATCATGAGAAGAGTGTCAAGACTAAAATTGGAGTTTCCAACTTTTTCATTTCTTCACTGCTGACATCATGCATCATAATGTCACCAATGTTCGGTCGGAGTGGGGTCGATCGATCATGATGTGATCCATTGAATGAGAAAACTCTTCTTTGATGCTCTCCCAAGCATCTTGGATCTAAAACCCTAATCCATTTGACTAATCAGGATCAATCTTTGATCAGAGGTATAGTGTTAACTTGATCATGAGAAGAGTGACAAGGTTAAAATCGGAGTTTTCATCTTGGATCTCAAATAAGCATCAGCATATGGGTTCCATCTCGATTAGCCAACAGACAGTTGAAATCCTCTGTTGTAGGAGTGTCCCCCGCTCAGAGTCCTTATCCCGCTGATGGGAGTGTCTTCCATCATAATCCCTGATGCTTGTATGCTCCATTGTGGGAGTGTCCCCCACTTAGAAACGACAGCACAAGCACCGGCCTACGAGCTCCCTCTCTATTAGCCTACGAGCAGTCGAAATCCTCAATTGTGGGAGTGTCCCTCGTTCTGAGTCCTTACCCCGTTGATGGAAGTGCCCCCCCATTAGAATCCCTGATGTTTGTATGTTCTGTTATCGGAGTGTCCCCCACTCGATGATAGCAACACAAGCACTAGCTTCTGGGCTTCCTCTCGATTAGCCTACGGATAGTCGAATCCTCAGTTATGGGAGTGTCCCCGCTCAGAGTACTCACCCCACTTATGGGAGTGTCCCCATCAGAATTTCTGATGTTTGTACATTCTGTTGTGAGTGTCCCTCACTCGAAGATGGCAATGCAAGCACCAGCTACAGGCTCCCTCTCGATTAGCCTACGGGAAGCCAAAATTCTCTGTTGTGAGAGTCTTCCCCACTCGGATTCTCACCCCGCTGATGAGAGTGTCCCCCATCAGAATCCCTGATGCTTGTACGATCTGTTGTAGGAATGTCCCCCACTCGTAGATGGCAACACAAATACCAAACTACGTGCTCCCTCTTGACTAGCCTACAGACAGTCAAAAGCCTCTGCTGTAGGAGTATCCCCACTCGGAGATGAATTGTAAACTCACCAAGACACTCCGTACCCAACCAGTCAAGCCAGAGAGTGTAAATCAGTGTTCCGAAGAGGCACATTCCAAAAATCAATGGTAAATGCAAACCAGACAAGACCCAATTGTATGCTACTTTTATTCTAATTATATGCATTACATTCTGTTACATCTAACAAGAGTAATACAAGATATTCTATTACATTTTTATGTTTATATTTTTGAAAAAAAATATAGATGATCCGAATCTAGACACTCTGATCCCTCTATCCTGTCAGTCTTGACTCACCTCCGAACTCCAAAGATACGCTCTAGGGATCATCTATTAGAAGAGGTCATACCTCTTCATCCACGTCCCCTTCCAAAGACACCAACATCGGTGAAGAGATAACCGAGAGTTTCCACCTGCCATCCTTCTTGCATTTGTGAAAAATAGACCCTCAGGAAGCCCTCTGACAGTGAGCAACGTTGTCCAATCAGACTGAAGCCTGTAAGACGGGCAACATGGCGATGGAATCACATCTGTACTCCAGAACTGATCGAGAGAAGTACCACTACTGAGCATAGAGGATCCCAACCATTGGTGGGGAGACTCCAGGGCACTAGGAGGAAAATCAGCATCCTTTAGGTTGGCTAACTGGAAGCCCATCCATCCGTCCTGCACATCCCCTCTAGTGGTGATACCCTATCATGACTTCTAATACGCTGTAAAAGGTTCTTCATGGCTACAATGCGATGCACCAGCTAAAATCCAGAGGACAGGAGCCTTCCCACTATTCACACCATGTTCGCTCTCTTTTTCTTTCCTCTATCTGGTGAAGAGGAAAGAGGAAAACAATGGAAGATCGTCCAACGAAGAAGTCGTAGCGAAGTTAGGGCTCTTGGTGATAATGAAGAAACTTAGAGAAGTTGAGGATGATCTCCTTTCCTCCTCCATTTTATAAGTGGATCAATGAGTTCATTGGCATCAAGGAGGTTTCTTGAAAACGCACGAGCCCCTGAAAAACTAGACCACTAACCGAGAAGATAAGAAGATTGAAGAGATTAGAAGCCAACTGCCGCCACCAAGTCATTATGACACTGGAAGGTGAACTGGCAATCATAATGGTGCAGGGATTCAAATCGACTATTGATGTGGCCAAGCGACAAATGGCAATTAAAAATATGCACTCCTCATCAATCCGAAAGATTCAGAATAAATGCAGAGATATTCCAGACGTTCTCCACACGAGGCACCAAAGATGAAGGCAAAAAGACTTCTCCCAACCGACTCTGCGTTCCCACTTCTCCTTTATATGACAAGTGCAGAAGCGGAGGGGGCATTTGTAATGGTTTAAATTTGACCCCCACCTGAATCATGACACGTGTCTAGTGGCATGAGGATTGGGAAGCTCTCAGGATAGTCATCCCGAGACCTCAACCATGCCTAAGTCTGACAGCAGCCATCACCTTCTCTGAAGCCATAACGTCGTTCGAAACCACCTCAATCCGACGACACACTCCCTCTCCAAAGGCACCTCTCACCCCAAGCTCCAGAATCATATAGACACCCGAAACTAATTCGACTCTTGATCGTGTGTCCTACCACATGGCAACCTTATCCCTTGCCGAAAGCCGATCGGGGTGAACTATTCAAATCATGGGATCTGTTACGTTGCTCGATCTTCTTTCTCGTCTAAAGCTACCTTACAGCTAATTAAAGCAGCTGGAGATAGCAACTAATAAGCCTTTAGCGCGTCAATCCCAACTACCAAGCTTCGACCCAAATGGTTATGGGGATCAGCAGATTCAATCTAATCAGTTGAGGTCTGCCTCTATTTGTATCCACTTCATCACCTCTCTCAGGTACAAATACGTCTCTTTCTGTCGCTTCACTAACCCTCAGAGCACACACAATACCACACTCGCAGTTTTCCTCTGTCAGTCCACCACCAAAACACACTGAAATTTTTCTCTGCCTGGTCCTCCCACCTTTCCACCTACCGATTCTCACACCTGATAATCTTAGGTCGGCACCATACCAGTGCTTCTAACCTGAAAGGTGTCAGTATGTGCTCTGACAGGTTTGATCGGGAGCATCCAGTTGCTTGTGGCGGAGTTTTTCCACTACAAATTGGTGAGATTTATCCACCACAGCGAGAAATGAAGAGAAACACATGCAGTTCATGTAAGGCATCATTAATTAGGGTTATTCGGATCTAACTCCCTAACAAATTTTTTATTTGATACTCATCCCTCTCAAATTTTTATTTTGATATATATCCCCATAATATTAGCCCCACTTATTGTGAGTCCCTCCAATTATAACCCAGTGAATTAGATAGAATATAACTTTGTCTCTTAAAATGAACAAATAAATTGCTTTTTTTCAATCCCTTTTCTAATCCCCTTTCAATCCCTTTTCTAATCCCCTAGTCATCCCCCTTCTTAGCTGTTAAATCATCTTAATTTGAGCTTTTAATCACCCCAGCCGAACTTATAAAGAGAGCATGCTATTATTATGAGCACTATAAAATTTTTAACAAAAAGTAATAGCAAAATCAGAACAAAGATGAAACTAGAATGAAGAAAGCAAAATTATTATGAGTATCAGAAAATTTTTAACAAAAAAACCCTACGTAACCTTACAAAAACCCTATCCCCATATCATCTAGAAGAAGTTTACTCTAATCAAGAGATATTTTCTTTTTTACAGAATTTGGGCTTTGCATTAGCCCATCACATCCACACCACTACGGGCCCGAGACAAAAGTTTAAGCCCTAATAGATTTAGGATACGGGATATAAATGTAGGCCCAGCCCATTACCATTTTGCGCCAATTAATGCAGGTTCAAAACCTGATTCGACTCGGAATCTATTTAACCGCCCCATTGCAAATTCGAATCGGAGAAGAAATAAGAATTGGAGAAGGATTCATGGCGAGCTTTCTTTACTTCCATGGACTCTTCTATTTATCCCCTCAAACTCATTATTTTTATTCTCTCAAAGCCATAAACCTTTCTCTTATTATTATTCTTCCCCTTTCAAAACCCTAACTCCTCAAAAGGGAAAAGATTCAAGCTTTCTTCGATTTTTGGGAGAATTTCGCCATGTCTAACGATCAAAGTCCGGCGCGTCAATCGGTCGGAGACTGGTGGGTTCGCCAATGCTTGATTTCTTAATTTTTTCCCCCTCTTTTATTGTATTTACTTATTGATTACTAATTTCTTTTTTATGATTTGATTTAGGGCTCCCCAAGAGACTGTGGGGACAGGGAAGTGGTTTTACACTTTGAAGTGGGTCAGAGGTAAGTCTCTGATATGAAACTGCAATTATTTCATTAGTTATGCAGTAAAAAGTTGTCTTCTTGAGTTATTTATTTATTGTTGTTGTTGTTGCTGAAATATTGCATATGTGATGAAATATTACAAATCTGTAGCATTCACTCACACAACACTGATTGTCTGCTTCTTTATTTGGTTCGAATAAGGGGGCGAACCCTTTATTTGTCAACTTGCTTGAAGATTGAAATATTCTGAATTTAGTCTTCTCTAGGCTTCTAGGAACTGCTGTAGGTGATGTGTCTCTCTAAAAAGCACAATGTTAATTTACAATTCAAATGAATAAACTGAAAATTTGCATTGTATCACTACGTGATGCATTATTAATGTATAACTGAAGATTAACCCTTTTTCAGGATGGGATCTGCTGTTTGGGACTGTGGCTCAGAAGCCAATTTTCCAAAGCATTTCTTGTATATACCTGAAAAAGAATAGGATTTATGCAAAAAATGTGTTAAAGTTTAGAGTAAATTCGTCTAGTTTTAAGTTATAAGTGTTTTTGTGTTTTCTGATTGGAGAGTTCAAAGGAAACAGATCTTTCCTTTTTGGAGTTTTTCTCAATTTGAATTGTTGGACTTTAAAGGAAATTCAGTTTCAAATCAGGGATTGTTTCCTTCATTTTCATTCTGTTTTGTTCTTCTCTTAAGCATGCTATTCAGTTCTTGTAAAAGTTGGTTATTATTAACTTTGACATTTTGGCATGTCATGTTATCTATTTATTCGTTTCATCTCTTTTCTTTTTCATTTAATTTTTTGACCGTGCCATATTATGTATCTAAAAAATGGGATTTTTAATTCTTTGTTTGTAGATGACAAGTTAGAAGTTCTGAACATGAAGTTTAAGGAGCCTGAACCGGAGGAGCCAAAACCTGAGCCAACTACAGAGATTCTTTTTCTCTGCAGCCATGAAGGTTGCAGCAGAACTTTCCCTAATGAAGGCACATTCAGGAAACATTGTCTCACTCATTGGGAGAGGCAACATTCTTGTTTGATTCCTGGCTGTGAAAAGGTAATTTGTGCATTACTATGCTTACTTGCTCATCCTAACATTATTGTGCTTCTCTCCATGGCAACTTGTATAATAGTGATTAAATGAGGTAACCAGTTATTTAAACCTGTTATGCTTTTTCTATTCAACATAGTTTCATTTTGAAACCTCTGGATTGCTTAGGATGTATGCTGTTCTCTTTCTCTATGCCTGCATCCAGACCCTGATGGTTTTTGCTCTGTTGTCACTTGAGAATAAGATCTGTCTTTTATTTCTGTCAAATGAGATGTAAATTTTATCCTACACCAATTTGAAACTAGAATTTATGTCCTAGTTAGAAATTTATAAAGAAAATTAGATTCATGGGTTGCTTTTCATTTTGTGTGTTGTTTACCCCATTTTATTTTTGCGTCTTTTTGTCTAGTTGTGGTTTCCTTGTTTGTCTGGATGGGTGGATAGGGGGCTGTTTTAATGTATGGGTATCATGCTCGTTTGAACATGCAAGCATGCGCCACTATGTAAGATTGCCTGTATTCTAGCTTGATTATGTGATAAAGTGCTTGTTTGATTTTCTCCAGAATTTGGGCAGTAACATAGTTTGATGAGAAACTAGACTATGTTTTCGCCTTGCTTTCTTTTATCATGTCAGCAGTGTCATTTACTTCTTATCACATTTGTTCCTCATTAAGATTTCTCCAATCAAATGGTGATTGCAATTATGTTAAGGTGTTATTTTTATAGTTGTCATGTATCCATTGATCTTTCAATTTTCTTTATTTGTTCTTTTTTTCTAGAAATTCTTCGATAGGTCCGAGTTGAGGAGACATGAAGTTGTTCATACTGGAATAAAGGATTTTATATGTACTAATGAAGGCTGCGGCAAGGTAATTAGCTTTCGCCCGGTCACATCTCCATCTTGACAGATATGTTCTCTCCTTATTCATGGAACTAGACTAAAAGTTTTTATGTGTTGTGTTGCTTTAATTCATCTCTGTAAGCTGAAAGGAGATGCTTTTGGCTTATAGGTGATCCAGTGATGAATTGTTTTTCACTTGCAAACCTTAACACTAAAATTATGCCACCATCTCTTTTGTTGCCTATTCTTGTCATGTGAGATTTTTCTCTACTACTCTCTTAGAATGCATTAAACGTTCCTTATGGGAAAGGAGTGGCTGTCAATATTGTTTCCTTTTCCCCCCTTTTGAGAAATTGGTCATTG
Organism: Agave tequilana; assembly: GCA_038442645.1. NCBI lineage: Eukaryota > Viridiplantae > Streptophyta > Magnoliopsida > Asparagales > Asparagaceae > Agave > Agave tequilana. The sequence goes on along the minus strand of JAVJIF010018731.1, from coordinate 90,765 downwards.
GAAAAGTATTTTCAGGGTATTTCTGTTTATTTTATCTTTAGTGTAGCTTTAGAATTCATCAAAGTGTATTACTCTATTTTCTCGATGTAAATTACTTGTGTCAAAAGTGCAATTTATTTTATGGGTTCTTTTATATAGCTTGCTCCTGCTTCAATATATTTACTGTTTACTGAGTTTTTAGGCCATTTCATCATTATTCTCCACAATTGTAAATGGTTCTTAAAAATTTTATTTTCTTAATAATAAAGGTTACCACCTCTTTCTTGTTTTATATACCTTTTGCTTGCTTTTGATACATGTATTATTCCCTGATCTTTTCAGAAATGTATATCCTAGAATCTAGTATTCCGATTTTAACCTTTGGACACTCCCCCCATTTTGTTTCATATCTATGCAGTTGCCACTAATTCCAATACTAATTGGATTCTGGAATAGATTACTGTCTGCCAAATAGTTGATTTGATATGTATATGCTGTCATGCAGGCATTCAGCTTGGATTTTAACTTAAGGCAACATATGAAGATTCATTCAAAGGATCACCATCTGTTTGCCCATTCCAAGACTGTGGCAAAAGATACTCGCAGGAATGCAAACTGAAGAGCCACATCAAGGGACACCATGAAAAGGTACTTCTACTTAACCTTAATGGTGATTATTGTGAAACTGTGAAAGTCTTTCACACTCGTATTTTGTATCACTTGTTGCTTGGGTCATTCTGTGTATTCTTGTAGGTAGGTATCAGAATTCAAAGTTCATCTTATAAGGTAGGGCTTGGTTATGTAGACTATGTATTCTAGGATAGTTTTAGATGAAATTTATTCAAATCAAAGATAGTTTAAAAAGACTGTTGCTATCCTGAATATCTGCAGCATTAGGGTTTTGGGAGGCTTTTCTTATTGAGAATCGGTGAACATTGAACGAATATTAGAACAAACTAATTTTCTAGGGATTTTTGAGGAAAATATGCTTTTGAGGTATATTGTTACAGTATAACAGGTTAACTTTCTATACAATATACATACATACACTTACTTTTTATTTACCATTAAATTATTATCATGATCCTTCTCACAAAAATATTTAGTATTTTCACGCACTCAAATAGAAAGACATGAACCTGAGAAGTATTTCACCCATATTCAGAATCTGGAAGTGTTAATAAAATGTTTGCAGGAATTTTTTTTTTTTATATCATTTGCTTAGAAAATTAGCCAATCACTTCTGATAAAAACATCTAATTTGCATGAGCATGACAATGCCTATTGAACTTTCTTTTTTCTGTAAATGTTTTTTTGCGTATATAACTGATTTAAATCATCTGGCTAATGATTTGATTATACAATTATGATGTTTCAGAATACAACACCGAATACAGTGACAAACATGCGGGCAATAAGCCGTGTCTCCCCTTCTTCAGAACGCCCTTATGTCTGCCCTTATGAAGGTTGCGGAAAATACTATATTCACAAATACAAATTGAACTTACATTTGAAAAGGCAACACCCGAGTCATAATCCAGAAGATGGGAGCAGATTCAGTCCTGTTATCAACAATACCACATATGGAGCCACTGATCAAGATATTTATACTGCGAAAGGTGGTAAGAATGCCAAAAGAACAAAGCCCAATCTTCTAGATGAGATGCCTCCTGCAAAGCTCCCACATCAAAGAGGCTTGCCTTGTCCCCTGCAAGTAATTGTGCTGTCGCGCAGCAGTTGCCAATCCAAGAAATGTATGAAGAAGATAGCGAAGAAACTGAAGATGAGGGTGACTATATTATACAGTATAGGCCCGGGGTATCAGGAGCCAGATGGTGATAGTAAGAGACAGAGGATGAGGAAACTGCAGAAGAGACTAATGGTTGGTTACTGTCGATGAAACGAGGCTCCTAAATTACTGGTGATTTTTTATTCGTGTATTTCAAGAAGGTGAGATGTACATGACAGGAGATATTGGGATGTAAACAGTGATGACAAGGAGATGATGAATGAGCTCCTATTGTTTTTTCCGGTGTTTGATTTATTGTATTGTAGTTTACTTTTGACCCACATTGATTCATTGTAATCTCTAAGTATGTTTAGCTTTATTGATTCCTTTTACTATTGAAATAAAATTTAGCATCGCATTGTTTGCAGATGTCAGAGTGAGAGAAAAATGTCAATAAAGAACTTCTTGCACAATGAAAAAGAATTCTATGACCTGCAGATTCCCAATTAGAACGTTTCTCTTAAGACCTGACCATGTTTTTATTTTTCTATTTCTCCCTCACAAATTAGAGACCAGAGAGCACTGGAGACCACTGGTTCGTCGACCATGGTTTTTTTATTACCATCACTTGACTCTAGTACAATAACCAATTGTTTTCTGAGACTTGTGCTCAATGATAAACATGTGAGGGTGAGTTATGTAAAGGGTTCAGTTAAGACTATGCCATGATCACAACTTAGCTTTGTTTAAGCAGTATTTCACTTCCATCATTTGTGAGAGGTCGTGAATCGCATCTCCTCATCTGCGATGAGCGAGGAGATTTTTCATACTAAATTTGCAGGTTGCACAAAGAGACGTATTACGCGGTTCAATTTCGTGGCGTTCGAAGGTCATTAGGTTCGACTAGTGGTTCGTAGGGGCTCACTCACGGTGTAAGAATGTTGTGCATGTAAGCTACTAGTAGTTTCGTGTAGGCTCTTATTGCGATTCATACGTGCGCGCTAGGCAGGTTATGTTGCGATTCATACGTGTGCGCTAGTAGTTTCATGCGCTAAGCATTTCATTCTCCTTCAATCCTCATGAGAGTTTCTTTCCTCTGCTATAATAAGGATTTCTTTTTTCACTTGGGGCTATTATGCAAGGCCTACGGGAGGTCATGTTGCGATTCATACGTGTGCGCTAGTAGTTTCGTGCCCTAAGCATTTCATTCTCCTTCAATACTCATGAGAGTTTCTTTCCTCTGCTATAATGAAGGTTTCTTTTTCCACTTGGGGCTATTATGTAAGGCCCTACGGGTCTTTCTTTAAGGGGAAAAAAACTATGCTATGATATTTGTTATTTTTTTTAGATAAAAACCAATTTGTGAAACTATTTTGTGGTAATTTTGATTTTTGTCACTGAGACACGGATCCATGCTAAAATCGTAGCCCAAAGTTTAAAACTAAACTGCGGTTTTTATTTCAGGGGAAAAAATTCCAGGTTGATTTGGCCAGAAATTCAGGGCAACATTGTAGGTTTCAGTTAGGTCGCCTATCCTATGAACTTGTCCTGTTACGTTTTGGAGCCCTCTCAAGTTGAGCATGCTATGCATTTGAACCCACTTTGGTAGGAAATTACTTAGAAGAAGGTGATAATTAACTATAATCTTTTTGTTTAAAATTATTGTTTTTCTTTTCTTTTTCCCTCCAATTTATACTCTGACCTATCAATTGAATGCTTAATTTTTTTTTTTCTTTTTATTAAGGTGGAGAAGAAGAAGAGAAGATCATGTACCCTCAATTAGAGCGTGATCGTTTATTTATAGAAAAAAGAAATACATGTTATAATAGGACTAAGAGAATACACAATGTCCTACTTGGAGTGTCGATGATCCAAAATAAAGAAAAAAAAATCATATTGCTACTCTAATACTCCTCCTCAAGCTGGAGTATAGATGTCAATCATGCTCAGCTTGCTACACAAAATTGAAAAATTATTTCTAGATAAGGCTTTAGTGAAGATATCTTCAAATTGACAACTCGATGTGATGAAAGAAGTGAGTATCTGATGATGTGTCATCACCATGTATATGATAAAGTGACAGTCGACTTCAATATGCTTGGTTCGTTCATGAAAATCCGGATTATTAACAATATACGTAACTTCTTGATTGTCACAATACGTCACTATTAGTTTGTTGTATATGACACCCATTTCATAAAGAAGAGATTGAATTCACATCAATTCACAAGAAGTGTAACCATCAGTTTTAGATATGTGTCACCGTATCGGTACTCCATATGGTGTATAAATTTGATTTGACATTCTTAGTAGTCAGATTGAACCATTTTCAGTTTTAGATATTATTTTTTAATATTTTAGATTTTTCAAAATTTTCTAGAAATTTTTCTGGATTATTTTAGAAAATCTTCAAATTCGGAGACGACTAATACCGATAATCGACTCCATAATTTTTAAGTTACAAACAGACTTGAATTTCAAGAATCTCTTTTCAAATTATTTTTAAGATTATATTTTCTATTTTAATGCATTTTTGAGAATTTTTCTAAATTAGTCCAAAATTCGGCCAAACCGGTGTAGACTGGTATCAGCGAATGCATTTCAGGACTTTTAATTTGCAAAGCAATCTGAATTTTTTGAATCAGAATTCACATTATTTCTCTAAATAATATTTTCTATTTACAGAATTTTTGGGAACCGTTCTGAACTAGTCAAAATTTGACACAGTTAAAATAATAATATAAAATCTTATTTTAACTTTTTCTTCTTTCTTTCTTTCTTCTCCCTTCTTCCACACGCTTCCTCCACCGTCATAACCCACCGACCTTCTTTCTCTTCAGATAATTCTCTCTCTTTTCTCTCTCAGTCTCCCTCCCTAACTCTCTCTCTCTCCCGCCAAACTCACTCTCTCTCTCCCCCCAACACACAAACTCTCTCTCTCTCTCTCTCTCTCTCTCTCTCTCATGCACACAGTTTCTCTTTCTCACTCTCTAGACCTTCCCCTCTCTCTGCTCGTCGCTGATAGCCGGCCAAGCCAAACTAGCCGCCAGGCCTCCCTCCTCTCTCTGCTGCTCCACCTCACTCTCTCTAGCTTCCTCTCTCTTCTTCTTTCTCTTTCCAACTTTCCTTTCTCTCTTTCTCTTTACCCATTCCACAGCCACCCACTCCAACCTCCACCACCCTTTCCCTTCTGGCGACCCGCACTGACCCCCATCCCTATCTCCGGCGGCCCATCACCAACAACCACTGACACCACCACCTTCTTCTCTCTCTTTCTCTTACCCAACTCTCCATCGCTCTCTTCCCGTCGCAGGTCGGCCGGCCAGAGAGCAGCCGCCGACCGTAGCCGCCGCCACGGCGGCTGTGCCGCCGCTGGTCGACCAAGCCAGCTTGCACCCCCTCTGCCTGCTTCTCTCTCTAAATACTCTCTCGTTCTCTCTCTAATGAACCCAAAACCAAAACCCAACAATTCTGACCCGTTAATATTCATTTTTGTCGATTGGGTTTGGGTATCGAATCTGAACCCAACTCGTTAGTAATCCAGAGCTGCTCCATAACTTATTAAAAGTAAAATTACAGAAAACCCCTGTTAATTAAAGTTTATTTCATTTAAAACCTATAAATTACATATTTAATCCATTTTTAATGATTTTAGTGTTCGAGCAATATCGTGAGCGTCCAGAATTCGATTTGGACGATTCTTGAGGCATTGTGATCATAAAAAAGAGAATTACAGTCTTGTAATAACTATGTGAGTTTTTTTTATAATTTATATTTCTTTTTGTTTAACTAAAAGAATCTATTAAATAATTGTATTTAACGTCCAATAAATCATGTGATCGGTAAACCATTTAAATTAAGTAAATCATGAAAATAATAATTCACTGTAAATAAAACATAAGTTAATGCTTTTTATTCAATAGACTAATATTTTATTGTGCTCTTGATATAATATAAAATATTTGTGAAATGTCTATAAATTGACTAAATATTAGACTGTTGATAAAGATGTTCCAGATTAATAAATAAATTGATAATTTACAACATAATTGTAAAGAGTTTGAAAATAGATATGATATAGATCATGTTAATAATAAAATCATTATAACAAATTATTGATATATTAACACATGATCAGGCTAATGATACCACTCTGACATGGCCACACTATTGACAACAAACACTGTTATATAGGAAACTATTATTTCATGTTCATGTATCACTGTTAAATGCACATTACCATGTGTTTGTTATGATTGCGGACACTGTTATTTCATGTATTTGTAGCATCGTGAGACGTATATACTATCACAGCGGACATCATTTCAGTACATCTATCACCGTTATGCATAACTGTTACAATTGACACTATTATTTCATGTTCATGCACCACTGATACACGGATACGCTATTTCACTGGATACTGTTATTTCATATATTAGTATGTACATAGTTATTTCATGTTATGATATTACATAAATTCATCTGCATACATGCATTGATAGTCTTTGTATTCATGTTGCATGGAACATTGTTTCTGTTACATAGAAATTCTTATATTCCTATTACATAACTATTTCCTATTACTGATATCGATATGATACTCTTGTCACTGGATATGAGTGTTATTGATATGCGATGTGTGGAACTAAGTGCCACGTGGATCTGTGCCACGGGGGCCACCTCTAGAATCCCACATCTCTTGTTTCTCGTTTCCCGTTATCTTGTTTCATGATATCAACAAAGCTTATGTCCTATTATCATATTACATGTACCACGCACTATTATTGTTTCTGATACACTTAGTTAAATATAATAAATATAACATAGGTTGGGGAAACTTTGACGGTTGACTAGATCTTATCGGGATCCATATTAGTCCCACTGCAGGGACATGGTTATGTTGGCTACCTTCTCGTTTCTCGTTACTTGTTTCGTCTTAGCGGGCCGGCCCTCATCTCAGCAGCTAGGGATTTGTTTAAAGCCGTTGATCCCGGGTATGTACGGGATACACCCACCTGATTAGAGCTACTTAACCATTAGGTTTTCAATTAACATAATAAAACAGTATAAATAATAGTGACATCGGGAATGCTTGTTATTTGGTCACTCTCTCGTTCCGATAATGGCACCCGTATGCCATGTTCGGATGGGTTCGTCTAGAGTACGGGCTCCGGTATGAACTGTCAGTGGTATGGGACACTGGAAGAGATTGATTAAACTACCAGGCAATACTGATTGTTATTATTGTATGAACTACCTGACATGCTCAATACATGTACATTATTATCAATTTCTGCTATCTTATTTACAGTTACGTCACATGTATACACTTCATGTGAAGACACACTATTCATTTATATACACTTATACTTTGCATTCCATGTATTCCATGTTTCATGTATTTTCTTCACGATAGTACGATTATTCTACGTGCTTCATGTATAATTGTTCATATTAATCGTGATATCATCATGCTACTGTTACTATTAACTTAAATAATAAAATTAAAACAATAAAACTTGTAATATGTAACTTAAACTAATTGATTATATTGGTATATCACTAAATATTGTATCTTATTACTCCTATTGATCATACCATATAAATGGCATAACGTTTATTGATTGTAAGGACATAATAATATAACATTAGGTGATTTATATAAGACTCCTCCCGATAATTTTAATTGGGTAATATTGTAGAGATAACACCGTTGTAACCTGCATACTAGTATTATTAATATTATGATACAAATATAATTATTGTAATATATTTATCGATTGCTAGTATAATTATATTGTATCATTGTTATCAAAACATGTATTATATATTATCGTGATTGTAGTACTATTATAGTATACATTATTGCTTTCTTTATTTTTCACTCACTAAGTCGCTTTCTGATAACCTGGGTTTACATGCTCAATTGGATCCGAAATATCGTACTACCTGATTCTTCACAGGATATTAGTAGGAGATCTGTTGCCTTCATAGCTATTTATTTTCTTATTTATCTGTTTCTATATATATATATATATATATATATATTATATATATATATATATATATATATATATATCATGATCACTGACCCATTACAGGTATTCTTGTACTTATTAAGGCTAGAATTATTGTGTATATTGTGTTTATTTTCCTATATTGGGGCTTAGCGTACGTATATCAGGGTATTCTCGCCTTGCGTATGTACGTCGTCGTAGTATCCTCGTAAACGCGGGATCGGGGCGTTACAAGTTGTATGAGCCATGACGTTATACTCAGTGTCAGCACTGAATTGAGCAACAATATTTTATTTTTTAATAGCCATGTCACCAAATTGCCTCCAACAAAAGTGCAAAAAACAGTAATAGAACGATGATCAATAGGATTGCCAGCTCAACCAGCACCAGAATATTCCAAAATATCCAAATAAGAGAAAGGACGATAATACAACTCTTTACCTGAAGTCTCTTTATAAGATACTGCAAGATACGACAAGCAGCAGTCTACTGAAGCTAATATAGACTCTGCATATATCGACTTAACACACCTATAGCAAATGTAATATCAGGTCGAATGACAGTTAAATAAATTAGTTTACCTGTACTTTCCAGGATTAGCAAGTGGCTCTCTTAGATTTTGATCAAAATGAATATTAAGATCCATAGGAATATCAATAGATTTAGAACCTAATGTACCAGTTTTTTCAAACAAGTCAGTAAGGTATTTTCTTTGTGACAAAAAAAAAGACCTTTCGAAGAGCGAGCAATCTCGACCCCTAGAAAATATCTCAAAAGACCAAGATCTTTTATATGAAAATGAGAACTCAAATAAACTTTTAAATGAATAATACATTGATGATCATCCCTAATGACAACAATATCATCAACATAAATTGCGAGAGTAATAGTGTCGACAAAAAAATGCCTTACAAATATAAAGTGATCATAGAAGCTCTGTCTCAATCTATAGTGTACAACAACGGTACTAAATTTGTCAAACCATGCTCGTGGAGATTACTTCAAAACATAGATTATTTTTTGAGTTTGCATACCTTATCTGCTTCCCCCTAAATCTCATAACTTGGGCTAAACCAATACATTTCCTTTTGAAGATTTTCATGTCAGAACACTTTTTTAAAAAGAATACTTTTTTAAAATCTAACTGATAAAAAGGTCATTGCTTCACCATCACAACTAATAAAAGAATCTGAATATAATACAAATGAGCGGCCGAAGAGAAATTCTCAAAATTATCAACACCATAAGTCTATGTGTCGCCCTTGCAACCAACCGTGCCTTCAAGCGTTAAATCTATCTATCAAGGAGAAATTTGAAAGTGTATATCCATCGACAACCAACACTTTATTTCCTAATAGTAAAGAAGTTAATTCTCATGTTTCATTAGCACGCAAAGTAGTCATCTCTTCATCCATATCACTTTTCATTCAGGATCTAACATAGCATCACGATAAGATTTTGGGAGAGACACAGAAGGTAATTTGGTTGTAAAACTAAAATATGTAAGAGATAAATGAGAGAAAGATAACATTTTATCTATATGTTGCTGAGTGCAAGAATGAGTACTTTTTCGAAGGGCTGTGGGAAGCTTAGATACTTCAATAGAAACAGCTAACTGATGAGAGAGTAAGATGTCAAGATCAGATGCAATATTCTTGCGTCATTGATAAATTTGAAATGAAGATGAGTTTTCTAGTGGTACAGGAAGTGTAACATGAGTGATCGAAAGAGTTATAGTGGAACCCAGAGAGACTGAAAAGTAAGGTGTGTTTTAAAAGAAAGTAACATCTGCATAAATCAGATACTTCTTACTGACGAAATTTCGACATTGACATTTTTAATGTGTCCGAAAATATCCTAGAAACACACACTGAATACTCGAGGATTTAATTTATCATGTCTTTTTTCAAGAATTTGAACAAAACACATACACCTAAAAATTTTTGGAGGTAAATCAAACAGTTATTTTTCAGGATAAAAAACTGAGAATGGAATTTTACTATTTAAATAGAAAAAGAAACCCTATTAATTAAGTGACCAAAAGTAGAGACTGCGCGTCAGCCAAAAAACACTTAGGAAACATGCATATGAACCATTAGTTTCGAGCAATGTCAAGTACATGACGATTTTCTTTCAGCAACATTGTTATGTTAAGGCGTATGAGCACACGAAATTTGATAAATTATACTATGAGAAACACAATAATCTTGAAGAGCATATTGCACATACTCCAAAGCATTATTAGATTGTAAAATTTTAAGCGAACAATTAAATTGAGTACTAATTTTTTTATGAAATCTTTGAAAAATAGAGAGAATATCGGAGCAATCTTTCATTAAAAAATAACAAAGTCATACGAGAATAGTTATAACAAAAGATATAAAATAAGAAAAGTCAGACACATTTTTAACTCGAGTAAGACCCCAAATATGAGTATGAACAACTCCAAATGGAGAACTATAACAATTAACTATCAAGATGACAAAAAAGTTTTATGATGTTTACCAAACTGACATGACTCACACTATAATTTAGGATAACCTTAACAGATGAAAATAACAATTTAATAAATTTTAAAAATACATGACCTAAACGTAAGTGTCACTGGATCGTAAACTCTTCACATGTCAGAGCAGAAGCGCCCACTTTATATTAATTACCAAATTGAAGATAATATATATCATCTTGCTTATACCTCTCACCAATCATCTTCTTCATCTGAACGTCCTGAATAGTACATGATGAAAGAGAAAAAGTTATAGAATACTGAAGAGTTTTAATCAAATGACTCACAGATACAAAATTAATAAGAACATGTAGAATATTATTAACATCAGTGAATGTGAGAGAATAAGTGAGATGACAGTGTCAGTTCCAGTATCAGTACTACATTTGGAATTACCATCAACAAAAACTATAGAAGGGATAGAAGATATTGTGTGAAAAGTGAAAAAGACTATAAGTTTACTAGTCACGTGGGTTGGCATACCAGAATCTATGGTCCAAATGAAGTGATGAACCGCTAAATAAGAAATGCCTAGATGTGTCAGATAGCAATATTTGAAGTATAAATTGAATGCACCTTTTGAATCAGAGAATCATACTCAGATTTTGATAGTCACAAATTCGTCAGTGGAAGTATCAAGAATATTATGTCATGTGCAATAGATAATCCAGTAGTACCAGACAAATAAAAAGCTCGAGGAGGCCAGAAAGGTTTACCATTCAACTCTCAACATCGTTCACTAGTGTGATTGGTTCGATTACAATTATTACACTTTCGAGAATTATCCTAACCACGACCAAATCTGACCTCTAGTAGATAAATCACAACCACAAAAAGATATACCACCACAGGCTTGAAGTGTTACCTCGACTATCCTGATGTGCAAGTGAGACATAGAATTGATCAAGCTTGAGATGGCTTTGCCTGGGTCAAATATGAGATTTAATGTTCAAGTTCATACCCCACTTATGCCCCAAATTGGAAACTAATTTGATGTTCTTATGTGAATATGGATATGCTTATGTGCAGAGAAATGTGACGATACACTGAATAAAAAACACATGGGATAAGTGAACCTGAGCTGTCTTTTACAGGGTTTAATCTGGGATTTAATGTTCAACTTTTTACTCTACCTTTTAATGTGCAGAATTCAAATCAAGTTTGCACCCATGTTGAAAGTTAAACAAAGCAATTTGACTACGTATTGAGCAGCAGATGATTTAACTGTCAAGAAAATGATATTAACAAATAGCCTTATGCTTATTGTATGGAGTGGGGCTATGTTACCAGAAAATGCTCACCCCCAGCATACTGCATTCTGGAATGCAGGTACCAAATTAGCAAGTTGGAACAATGATATCAATGTTCCGGATCTTCTACAGCTTTTCAGGCACAAGTCATCGACAATCCTTTAACAACGTAAGATGTGGCTTTGGCAAAGGGCAGACCTAAACCACACTCTTTTTGGAAGAGAGAGAGAGAGAGGTAGAGAGAAACATGATATTGGAAGAGCAAAAGCATGTCTCAAATACATATATACAAAAAAACTTGGAGTTTTGGAAGAGGAAAATGGTAAACAGAGTTGACAAGGAGAGTGCAACTTGATTTAATTTTGGAATCAAATTAATGCACTTTTTTTTTTTTGGGAGAGAAAAACAGGACAATAATGGCCCCCTTCACACACACACACACACACACACACACACACACACATAGACTTGTGTCATTTCGGAAGGATTCGAGGCCGAATCCTTCCCCTTAAATACCAACATCCGATATTCAAATACAAGATCTACTCCGTTGAAGTTGATCTATATATATTTCAAGTATCTATAAACCAATAATCAAGTGTTCTGAATACTTTTTGTCCATGCATTAAGTAGGGAAAAAGCGGATGGCTTAAATAGTGAGTTGGTTTGTTTAATAGTGTAGAACATTTGAAACCTAACAAAAATTAGTTTGTGAGGATTTTTAAATGTTAAGATCATGATCAAATAGGTCGGATAGAGAATTGTATGCCTAGACATAGATCTAACAAACTCACTACTTTCAGCTGTGTATTTTGCGCCGCTTGATGAATAGGCAAAAAGTATTCAAAACATTTAATTTTTGGTTTATAAATACTTGAAATAATATAGATCAATTTCAATGGAGTAGATCTTATATTCGAATGTCGAAAAGTTGTATTTGTGGGAAGGATTCGGGCTCGAATCCTTCCATAATGACACAAGTCTCTCTCTCTCTCTCTCTCTCTCTCTCCTCTCTCTCTCTCTCTCTCTCTGTGTGTAACGGATAAAAATTTAACGCAAGAAAATGTTACTCACAAAGCATGTGAGTACAAAAGGCAGAACAAAATTTACACCAAGTGCAAAAAAGGAAGTAAAAGGAAATACAGAGCTAAGCAAGATTTTCCTCCAAAGATCAGAATAAAATTGAGTCCACTGAGAGACTCCTTCTGCTGGAATTCTTTTTTGGTTGAAGATCCTTGAATTGCATTCTGTCCAGATAGACCAAGCCACTGTTTGAACGTGGATGTCTTAAGTCTTCCGATGTGCACCAGGGATACTTGATGTTCGCCAGTCTTCTCACGTGTGTCGAAGTGTTGTGGACCATGATGACTAAATGAAGACTGTTCACAAAAGGGATCGAGACTCGCCGTTCAAAGTCACATAGAAAGATGTGATCAGATGACTCGGGATAGTCTCCACGAAAGAGACATTATGACATCGGCCTCACGTGACGTCTGAACAGGTAGAGGCTGGTAGGTAACCTATCCTGAACAGCTAACCAAGTGGTGATTTTGACTTTGAGCGGGGTTGTCGTCTTCCAAAGAAACTTGGCTGCTTTGTCCTGTGGTTGTGGAGGTTGTAGAAGATGATATTATGATCATACTGTAAAACTGGCAGTTGGTCCCCACCCCCCACCCCACCCCACCCCCCAATGTCACTTGTCAGGGGCATCAAGGAATGTGTGACAACGAAGTGTGCAGATTAGGATTGCTAGCATTTAAAGTCTTGTTGGGGAGAGAGGATGGCTAAACGTGAAGGCCCAGTCATTATCCTAAATCTGTGAACTGACCCAAGCTTCCTTGTCTGGAGCTTCCTCAAAGAGACTAGAGAAAGCTAAGGCTAGGGGAACCTCCCAATCTAGTAATCCTTCCAAAATCGCAGTGAGGTCCCACGTCCACAACTCATCCTAAGACCTAGCTTGAAAGCATTAGTTGTTTTGAGGAACCCACACCAGAATGGGATATACATCCTGGGATTTTCTCCTGCAAGTCTAAAGGCCACCGACGTCTATAGTAGTTATAGTGGACAACTTGAACCCATGAAAATTGATGATTAGACGGGAACTTCCACCACCATATCGATAAGAGGGAAATATTTAATCTCTCAGTTGACGAATACCAAGTCCAGCAGATGTCCTTCCAACTAACGAAACACTGACATCCAGAGACACTATTGTCCCCTTTCCAGAAGAAGGCACGTCTCAGTCTATTAATATGCTCAATTACCCATTAAGGCAGGTAAAAGAAAGACATATAGTAGAGAGAGAGACCAGTAAGAACATAGTTGATAAGAAATAGCCTGCCTTCGCGAGAAAGAGAATGCCCTTCCAGGAGGCTAATCTCTTGTCATTTCTATCAAGGAATATATCTCCTTCGCAATCCTTTAATTCATTCCACTTTCCAATAAAGGTATTTCCTTCTAACCTAAGCATTCAAAGAAGCCCACCCCAGTTAACATTCTATGTACCCATTTTTATTCATGTCCCAGAGTGATATGTGTTTCCATGTAACCTTAGCAAGTAATTATAGTTGGCTGAGAATCTAAGAAATTCCCATTTGTTTCTCAGAGAAAAAAAATATGATATAAACAAATTGAATTATTTTGAGAAAGCACTGATGGTTTTAGCAAGATCTGTAATGACATATATAGCTGACATGTAAAAATGCAAAGGTAAGCAGCTGGTCTTCTATTAGAGTGGCACTTAGAAATAATAACATAAAGAAGTTTGCCCCCCCCCCCCCCCTGTCACTAATCTCCCCTCCGCCGTGATCCCGATCCACTCTATTAGTGAATCGTTTTTAACTTTTATTTAAAGACATATATACCCTTCTTCTTTCTTGACTAGTTAAGAAGTAATTCCAACTCATCACCATCCCTGTAGCCACCCATCACCGCCATGATCTCCATCTCAACCCTTCACTGTCTCTTGAAACCACCGGTGACCATCGTGATCTCCTCCCAAGCCACTTGGATCCTATTTAATTTTCTCGCCTTGATATTGACCCCCACCCAAACCCGATTAATCCCCTTATCGGCCTCTGCAGCCTCGTCTCTGCCCAAGACCGCCAGCTCCTCCTCCAAGAACGGGTGGTCAAGATCCTCGGCAGCTCGAGCCGAGGATGGCTTGTTTGCGGTGAGGTGGGCGACGAGGAGGAAGGGATGATTTGGTTAAGAAGAGGTAGGTCTAGATGGTGTTGAGGGAATGAGGGGAATACATGTGCTTTACATTGTTTGTTGTTATCCAAATTTCAACAATATCTTCTATTATTATAGGAAAAGGATTGGACCTTTACTAAACTAATCAGATCATGAAACCAATCTAACAATACCCATTTCAAGATCCACCTCCTTCCACTCAAAACAAGACCCGAAATCAAAACAATGCTGAAATTTTGAAAGAACAAACATATGCAGAGAAAATTATTTTGAATTGGTGCATGAGGCGGTCAGTGGAGTCGCCAAAAGGGGGGAGGAGGAGGAAGGAGGGGGAAGGGGGGATGTCGGAGTGGCGGATGAGCTCTGGTGTGCCAGAAAAGGAAGAAAGATGAATACAAACGGATAGTAATTAAAAAAATAGACTGCTCCTTGACTTCTAAAGCAGTGATCTCATAAATGAATTTGATTACAAAAGAAGTAGCAAACTGTGTAAATATTCTTCTTCCACCCCCATATTCATATATAAAAACGACAAGTGTATCCACTTGATGCTATTTGAAAATTTATCTTGGTTTTATGCTATTTAAAATTTATCTTACCAAGCAGGATTTGAAACAACTATCAAAAAACATAAACTTCATTATAACACACTAACTTACAGATTTCTCCCAATACCGAGCACCACCGGATTCACCGGATCTTTGATGATTAGCTGGCCAGTAGGACCACCTTGGCTCGGACTGTTGCATAAACATAAGCTGCCCACCACGCATTGTTTTCTCATAAGAATAGTCTGCCTTATTCCTTTCTGCATGATCATTCCATTTACTTCTTTCTGCCTGGTGATTATTCATCTGCTTTGATTTTGAAAATCTCGAGTCGTAATGGCCTCTGCTTCTTTTTCTGTTGTTTCCCCTACCCTGCTCATTATTCCAATGTTGGGCCCATGAAGGATCTCTTCCCTTGTTCCATGAATAATTGGTTCCATCCCCCCCCAGAACAATCTTGTACAGTTACATCACCCCAACCACCGCGGCAATTCCATGCATCACTTGAATCACCGTTTCGAGATATATGATTCTCTGAATCACGCCACCCAGGGCTCCTATGTGGTTGTTCAATGAACTTATCCCAATTGACAGAATGGTGATCTTCTGTACTCCCATCCCCAGCATTACCCCATCCTGCAGCTGGAATTGGTTTACTTTCAAAGATGAAAGAGTCCCGACCACTGCTTCCATCTTTTTCCCCATCAGGTAGGCGAGGTGGCGGATGTTTTTCCAAGTCTTCCACCAACTTAGGATCAATGACAACCTTGTGATTAACCATTTCAATAAACATGTCTGGGTCTGGCAAAGGGATATCACAAGGCAGGCCATTGATATCTGCCCTGTAGCGGGCCTTCGCATTCTGGAAAGCTTCAAATGCTGCAGCATCATCCCAATCAGATATGCTCTTATATGCAGACAATGAAGCCTTGGCTGCACAGATCCTTCCCCAAGGTATTAAGCAAACAGAAGTGCAAAACCTCCTCTCCCACAAAGGAACTGCAGATTGTAAAGCTCCTAGAAGACAAATAGGAAATGAAGCATCGTCATCAGCAACTGAAATCCATACTCAAAAAACAAAAAAAATTTAGGTACAAGATGCATTTTGTGACACATGATAAGGTCTTTGGAATGGAAAACATCCTAGCAATTCATGACATATTGATAATGGATCAGTGCCGGAATTCCCAAGCCAAAGATAAGCCTAAAGAGAAAAACAGTAATATTTACACAGAGAAATCTTTTGACATCAAATTAAGTGAACACAATGAAATAAAACTAACAATGTTGCAATATATTCTTTTCCTTATCAAGGATGAAATATCAAAAAGCCAAACCTGAACAATTTCGAGGAATCACATAACTGGAGAAGAGCATACATATTACATTCATGCATCAAGAAAAGAGAAAAACAAAAATCTAAACCAAATACTAAATTCCACATTAGTAGGGCACAAAAAAATAATATTATTAAGAGATATTATCTCAAAAAAAACTTATTAAGAAATGAAGGACAAAATTAAAAAAAATAGACAACAGTCCTAAAATCTAAACCAACATTGCACAATATATTTGTCTAACAACACCCAAGAAGGAAAAAAAAAAGAACAAATACGACAAGGGAGATTCGCATAAATCACAATAAAATTTACACCATATGCTGCAATACTTCACTGTTACATGTACAGCGGGCAAAACTTCAGACAGAAAGCAAATAACCAATAACCCTAAAATCCCAATTTCCAGCTCTGATTAACAAAAAACAACCTCTAAACCAAATCAGAGACTCGACTAAACATAACTCAAGATCTCATACAGCTCAAAATCATGATTAAATATAATGTCCAACCACAGAAAAGATGCAATGCAAAGACTGTTGGCATCTGCAACACAAATTAAAGTAATCAACTTAATTTTTGGCATCTGCAACACAAACTAAAGTAATCAACCATCAATTTCTCTCAAAAAGGGGAAAAAAAATCAACCATAAGTAAATGCACCTCCCAAAATCCAATCTTTCATAAAGAATCATTAACCTAACGAAAAATCAATTAAATTTCTCCCACAAAATCAAAAACCCATCAACGATTTCAACCTAAAGCCCCCAAATCCCATCAATCTACAACAATTCCCGAAGGATCAATGATCAAAGATAAAACCCAATGAAATTCAAGCGTCAAAAAGAAAACTGAGATCAAAAGGAAATCAAGGACTCGATTGGAATCTAAAGATAGGAAAAAATTACCAGGATGCTGCGGTGGTTTCCCGTACTTGGGCGTTCTGCTGTGGTCTTCCCAAGATCCCCAAGCAGCGTCTCCCATCTTTAATCTTCTCGCCGAAAATAAAAACAAAATAGAGAAGAAATCTTAACGAAAATTCACAGAGAGTTTCCAATTTTGGAGAATTTGAGAGAGACATAGAGAGTGGAATGGATATCGCCACCCAAGAAACGATGAAGGCACCCATCAAAAATATAAGAGTTCAGTTATTTAGACTCAATGGAGCAGTGATAAATAGCTTCAAAAAATAAATTAAGATTATTTTTTAATAACCATATTCTCAAATAAAATTTTAAAATAAAGAATTAGTTTTTTAAATATTACAAATTTATCATAATAATTAGTTAGTATATCATATAATTAGTAAGTACACCTAGCCTCTAGACTTTAATTCTTTTTCAACCACAAAACTCTCTCTATTACTCAACTTAAAACCCTAAAAATTTTAGACTCGTCTCTCCTTAAATTTTAGTTCAATTTTGATTGTTGATTATGAGGAATGTAATATTTCCTTGCAGATAATACTGTATTTCTATTTTATTAATTATAGTTAGATTTACCTATTGATTAATTTATTTTATACATGTGTATAGATATATGTGTGTACATATTAAGTGATATGTTTTTGATTTGTATTTATACAAATATATGTATGTATTATAATTTTATTTATACATTATTATTAGTCTTATTATTATTATTATTATTATTATTATTATTATTATTATGTTATTGTTGGTATTATTCTTAATTGATTTTTAATTGATTTCTTTTCTAACCCATAGTCCAATTATCTAATAAACCACAACTCATTTACCTCATACCCAAAATAAAATAAAATAAAATAAAAATTAAACAAAAAATAATATAAATATATAGTAAAAAATAATAAAATATAAATATGTATTATAATTGTTTATTCTAAGTTTCGAACCCTTATCTTTTTATTAAATCCCAATATCTAAACCATAATACCACATTGGCACGTGGTTAAATTGGAAGTCTAATTTATTTAAACAAATCTAAAGCTAATTTAAGTTTCAAATTTACAAAAGATCTCGAGAGATCTTTAGGGATTACTTATCTTAACAACCTGAATTCACTGATTGATAAAAATTCTAACCTAAAAGATTTTATCTTATTATATTACTGTAACTCTTTTCTCCTACAAGAAAAAGAAGAAAGAACGACAATCAGAAAGAACGCCCAACCCATCATTTCTCATCCTCTTCACTCTCCTCTTCACCCTCCTTGGAGTTGAAGTTGATTGTGACGGGAACGGGTCTGAGGCGTGGAGGTTGAGAAGGAGGCGTGGAGATTGAGAAGCAGGCTAAATCCAAGTAAGTAAACATTTAATTTTTATAGATTAAAATGTTTAATTAAAATATCATGATTTAAAAATTCTATTTTTGTTATGAAACCTAGATCTCCCATAATATCTAAATTTATATGAATTAAAGTTTAATAACATATCATGATTTAAAGTCCCTTTTTTTATGAAACTGAAAATTTATCTAATAATACGAATAGAATGAATTTGTATGGATAAAAATTCTAATTAAATTGAAATTACCAAGCCTAGATTCATCTTCCAAATCTTTTCATTAAAAACATCACCTTTGTTTAAATAAAACATATAAAAGAAATATATTATAACCCTAATTAGATTATAGAAAAAAAGAAATTCAGGTTATAAAAAAATGAGAAAAATAAAATATTCAAAAAAATTAAAAAAAGGAGGGGGCTGCTCTCGGCCAAAGCCGAGAGCAGCAGCCTCCCCCCAAATTAAGGCCAGCCCCAGTGGCCTGGGCTGCCATTGGGCCAAGTCCAAAAAAAAAAAAAACCAAAAAGGGAAAAAAAAAGAAGAAGAAGAAGGTTGGGCCGCCACTGGCCCAACCCCATAGGAAAAAAAAAAGTAAAAGGAAAAGGAAACTGGGCCGTCATTGGCCCAGCCCAAAAGAAAAGAAATAAAAGGAAAAAAGAATAAAAAGGAAAGTGGGCTTGGCTTATTAGGCCAGGCCAGAAAACAGAAAAGAAAGAAAGAAAGAAAAATACAAATTAATTCTGCAGCCCAATTGCAGTCCAGCCCACAGATTTTGGGTTCTAATCCATTTTAACCCGACCCAGATACAAAAATAGACTCGTTAACTTATAGAAAAATAATTTTATTGACTAGACAAAAATCTAAAAAAAATAAGTAAAAGTAGGGATAAATATTTACATAATCCTTAATACCTACTGAAAAATTTTGGCGTTAATTGCAAATTATATTGGACTGAGACACTGCTTTCTAAGTTGACACTCGCTACTTCAACATTCAGACCCGTTAAGAAAATTGCATATTTTTAACCATTTAAACCCACAAAAAAAATCAGTACATAAAATCTAAATAATCCAATAAACTCTATACATCATTATACAACCTTGCTTTAAGATCTGGACCATCCATAATTAATTTAAAATACTGAATGAATAAGATATCCTATGTAAAATTCAATAAATGTAAATTCGATATCTTATATAAAATTCATATGTATTTAATGTAGATTTTTCGAATTGGTTATCGGACTCGTGATAAGTCCAGGTGAGTGTTCTTTGTTTTCTTATTGAGTATTTCGATATTATTTTATGTGAGTGTTTGCTTTTACCTAAATTCCTTATCTATTGTTGTTTACATGTATTTGTGTTTTACTTTTACCATTTTATGTGACTATTTGATGTATTTTACCAATGTGATTACCTGTATCACTTTATGAGACATGAGCGAACATTCACCTTATTTATTTTGTTGATCAGAGTATTGATTAGTGTCATTTCATATGTAGTTATTTACCACTATTGATTTAGGACTAGTTGAGGTATACCTTATGCTGTGACTTCATTCGATCTATTGATCAGCTGAACTACTTCATATTTGACGATAAAGGATTGATCTTATGCATACTGTTTGTCAGCAGATGTTGGTGATTATTCTGATTAGAACTTATGTGGATATCGAGAAAGTTTTAGATATGGCGTTGCCTTAACCGATAGATTGACCTACCGATACCTAGATTGGCATTGATATAGTGTAACGCTCCGATCCGGCGGGTACGGAGATGTTACTGCGACGTATATACGCAGGTCAAAAATACCCTCACGTATATACGCTAAGCATCAGTACAGGCA
The DNA here is from genome assembly GCA_038442645.1 of Agave tequilana. Lineage (NCBI taxonomy): Eukaryota > Viridiplantae > Streptophyta > Magnoliopsida > Asparagales > Asparagaceae > Agave > Agave tequilana. The sequence goes on along the minus strand of JAVJIF010018731.1, from coordinate 70,091 downwards.
AGAATCAGAGTACGAAAGCACGTGGTGCATTATACATTCTGACACATGAGTACAGTTATAAAGTTATCACAGGAAGTGACCCAATATTACAATAATATTACATCACCAATATGGTGTAAATGCGAGAATACAAGAAGATGTACAAGTATGAACAGTACAAAAGGAGGCTCAGTGTCATAACAGGAAAACTCTAGAGCCGAACAGGGGGGCATGGAAGGACGGGGCTCTGGATGATCTGCTGGGGATCCACGCTTTAGTTGCGCCACTCTGATCAACAACTGAGAGAATCCACACGCTCTAAGCTCCAAGACCTAGACATGAGGATCCAGGGGAGTCAGAACTCCCGGCGAGTGGTGATGCGAATACCAAGTGACGAGCATGGATAAGCACATGTGTTTCAATAAATCCGAATTATAAACATGTATTGAAAATCGCGTCGTGAGCACAAGCATGCAGGAGCAAGTAGATATACAGCAAATGATATCAAGCAGGGAAGACTCATAGTATGATCAGATAAGAGTAGGAGACAGGTTGAATAGAATTCAAATGGAAAGGCAGGATATGAACATGTATAGTATAATAATCATAAAACTAGAAATCCGAAATAAAACCCATACAATCAACCATGGCAAAGCATACTACAGATTCATAGCTGACATCTTTTATTATTATTATTCGTCTTAACCCGATGTTTAGATATGTGAACTAGCGTCCCAACGCACATATATCCACATCTGAGTAAAGCAAGGTTGTTATTGGAAACCAACGGGGGTATCAACGAACAATGTTTACAGTGGGTCCCGTACATATCCGGGACCACGGCCCAGGATTGTTCCGTTGCTGGTAGACGGAACCTGCCACAAGGCGATCAGGAGGGTCTTATAGGATGCCCTTTATCAAGATAGTACCAGGAAAGAGGGAGCCAGTGCTCCCCTCGGTCGCCTGGAGGCCCACAGGTCAGACCAGAAATTTTAGTTGCACAACATACCTAGTACCACTGTAACCACGAACATATATTGATAGCCGTAAGTTTCCCCGACCCGATGCAAGTTATTCTTTTTTTATGATTTATTATGTAGTTATCAATTTAGGGGAATAGCCGGTGCAAGACATGATCAGGAGTTCAGGAGTACATGAGTACTATAAATTCAGGTCACTGTATATATATAATACAGGATAACAAGTACAAGATTCAAGTCACTGCATGTAATATAGGATAACAAGTATAGTATTCCCGTAAATGTGATAATCACAGGTCAAGTATTAATATTTGAAGAGGCAAGTGATAAGTCATTTCATAATAAGAAGCAAGTGTCAAGTAGCAAGTCGGGTGTCAGGTGATGACACATCAATTGTCAAGTGATACAGACAGGTGTCCAGTATTAGCAGGTAGATGATAGGTATCAAGTAATAGCATGTCAAGCGTTACAAAAAAATAGTACGACATACAAGACTGGTACAAATACCGAAAAACCATACAGTTTCAAGAAAAACAGTATAAGCATGATTTCAAACTCTTCACAACCATAAATAGAAGAATCAATAAACTAGTAGACATGTAATTCAGTAGGCAAGCAAATTCCATGCGGAGCTAAGCGGAGCTGGAGCGAAACTAATGTACAACACTAAATGCTATCACGCTCGGCGAAGTTACCGCTCGCAGCGTAGCTAGACACACGTGTCGCAGTAAGCGTAGGAACGTCGTACTACCGCTCACGGGAAAGCCATGCTCACGGGGTAACTACGCTAGAACGGAGCAAGCAGTAAAGTGTTGACGCTAGATCTTCCTACCCGGCGTAGCATAGAGAAAGTCCAGAGGACTTTATAACCTCAGAGGTTGTACCCGGAGGTTAGGCCCGAAGGCAAGGGTACATGCAGAAAGTGTTAGTTCCAAACAGCACAAATTGTGAATAATACAAGTCGATCCGATGAAAGGGAGAAAGTCAAGAGGAAAGCGAGAACACTCACCTAAGTCTTCAGAAACTATAGTGAAGTCCCCGATCTCCGGAATCTAGGAAATCAACACGTCAACGCGTTAAAGAGAAAGTGATAGAGAGAGGAGAAAATCAAGAGAGAGAAAGAGAACAAGAAAGAGGAGAGAGAAAGTGAGAGCTAGAGAGAGAGTCCATGGAGAGAGAGTGTACAGGGAGAGAGAGTATGTACAGGGGGATGCGGGTTTGAGAGTGAGACGCGGTGGTCGCAGACGCGAGAGTTGCGTCACGTAGATGCCATAAACGTGAGGTTCGAGACCCGCGTTCAAGTTATAACACGAGAAGAACGCGGGCGCTGACGTGGGTTCCGCGTCGCGTTTACACAAGAAGAACACAAACGCGGGCATGAGCTTCGCGTTGCGTCGATATAAGAACGCGAAGGCTGCATTATACTAATATCAAGAACACGAAGATTCGCGTTAAGGAATTGCTTGGACGCGGGGGTGAGATCCGCGTCAGTAATTTTCAGAGAGAAAAAGGGAGACAGGGAGAAGTGAGAGGACGCAGGGAAAGAGTAAGAGTGGGACACAGGTTTTGGGAGGAAAACAGAGAAGGAAAGAGAAAGGAAAGGAAAGGAAAAAGAAAAGAAAGAAAGAAAGAAGGAAAGAAAAGAATGAAGAAAGGAAGGAAAAGAAAGGAGAAGGGAAGGGGGGATGGTGGCCGGAGGCGGAGCCCAAGCAATCATTGGGGTTCAAGTCTAGCTCATTTGGAAAATTTGGAGTTTTGCAAAAGGGATTTCGGAGAGCGAAGCAATAGCTCGTTAGAAAGAGCTCTCCGAGGGGAGGAAGATGGCGTGGTTCGTGGTGGCTAAGGTGTAGGTGGTGGTGAAAATGGTGTAGGATCACCTGGGGGGGTGAATAGGTGATGGCTAATCTAATAGTCACTAAATGCCAAATAATGCGGAAGTACAAACTATTATGACCTAAACTAAACTCTTAAACTAAACACCACGTATAACACAAGAGTGTAGCCGAACTCCCCGTGAAGGGCTCTGGACTAACTCCTCTAGATTCCCTAGATAAGGGTTGAGGTGCCGCGTTGGCTCTCTTGGTTAAATACAAGTGTTAGCAAACAATCCCCAAGCAAGTATATCAATATGAGCACACAAGTATATCAAGCATATAAATGTGAAAGCAATAGAGGCACGCAAGATATAAAACAATAAGGGAGAGAGAGAGTAAGAGCAATCGCAAACACAAGGGATTTGTTTTGAGGTTCGAGCACACTTGCTCTACATCCCCGCCTTCGACACACGAAGGATTTCCACTATAATCGATCCCACCGGATCACTCGGTGCCGCAACACCTACAACGAGTTCCCACTAGAACTCCTTGGACTCTCTCGTCCGTACACATTGCAAGCCCACAAGCTCGCCAAGGCCGCACCTCAAACAAAGAGTTCACACACGAACTCGAAACAACCGCGAACGCACTCGTCTGCCTCCTTAAGAAACAAGAAAAGATCTCTTGGTGATCTAAACACTTTGATCACCAATAAAAACTCTCACTACAACACTCCTATAGGATGAATAGCAATGGATAGCTCAAGTGTATGTGTGAGAAAACAAGGAAAGAGATGGTGGAGGAAAACTCAAAGAAATCTCTTTTAACACTCTTGATAAAACTCTCCTTTTGATTGGAAATATTTGCTCTTAATCAAGTGGAGGAAAACCTCTAAATGGTTTAGGAAAAACTGGTGAAAACCCATTTGAAAATCTTGTTGAAAAACAATGCCCAAACCCCCAAATTTATAGGGCTAGAAAAACTAGCCGTTGGGGTCTGTCAGGCCTGTCGGTCGACCGCCCGGTCGACCGGCCTACGATCATATTTCAGACCGTTGTGCCATCGGTCGACCGAGCCAGGATACAGAGAGCAAGTCTCTCTGTCCGGTCGGCCGCCCGGTCGATCGGGGCCTTTCCAGAGAGCAGAGCTCTCTGGACGGTCGACCGGATCGGTCGGTCGACCCTCCTGCCAGAACTGGCGTGCACGTCTGTGCACGTCGGTCGACCGTGACGGTCGGCTGACTTCAAGCTGCGGTCGACCGTCCGGTCGGCGGATGAAGCCAGGAAACAAGGTTAAGGGATTAAAAACTTGGTTTTTTGTCTTAAATAAAATCACAGAAAATCTACAAAAATAGTTTTACCAATATACTTTGATAAACAAACATGTTTGCACAAAATCAAGGCATGTTACAAATGATTTGGACTATTTTTGTAATATGGAAAAATTGGCTCAAATGAAAAACAGTATTTTCCAAAACTGGTTTTTCTAAAACTTATCTTTTTCAAAACTTCTCCAAATATAAAAACAAGATATTTAAACTCATTGAAGCATAGAGTGTATGGATATGATCCACTACACAAACATGGTGAAATATCTATGTTTTTGACATTAAGCACTAAATATGGTTTTGGTTAAAAGACATGTATAAAAGAAATACCAAAAACCAAAGTTATATGTTTTAACCAAAACGATATTTTTCCAAAATGAAAAGTCTTTTTCTAAAACTAAAATTTTTATGAAAATATATCTATCAAGAGAGTGTGTGTATATGTACCTGAGCAATCTACCAACTACTCTATCCTTTACATTTTATCTAAAAATAAAATCTTCTAAAAACAAACCTAGACACAAGTCTTCATCTACTTGAAGTCTTCACTTGAAGCCTTCTCATCTTCTTGACTTGGTCCAAACACGATCCAATGGCTCTTGGATCAAACCGTGCTAGCTCCAAAACTTGACTTCATATCCTTTGTTGAAGCTATGCACCTACTAAGATCTTGATCATAAATTTGTCACTAATTAAACACAAGATCATTAGTACTATAACTACATGAGTTGATCATCATCAAAACTAGAGTGATGGGCCTTCGGGCCAACAATCTCCCCCTTTTGATGATGACAAAACTCATGAAGTTATATATGCATGGATTAAAGTAAAGCTTCGAAGAAGCTCCCCCTTAACTCATGCATACCAAATAAACAAATAAATATGCAATGTATGCTCATAAACATGTATGCAAATCTAGGAGATAACATGCTAACAAGCATAAAAACACATCAAATTCTTTTCTCCTATTTGTAAAACAAAACATATATGCATAAACAATCCTTTTACACAAAACATGCATATAAATCCAAAATCTTTCTCCCCCTTTTTGTCAATCATCAACAAAGGGATGAAAGTAAAAAATAAATCAAATAAATTTTTCTATCCCTTTTTGTTCGAAACAAGGAACCAATGAAGGGGTAAACATAAATCAATCAATAAAGAATTATATGCAATATACATTCATGAAGAGGAAGACGCTAAGTTAGCTTCCCTACACATATGCAGTACATGAAGAAGGGATGACAAACCCTAATTCACATAATACATATTATGTAATGCATAAGAGGAGATGTTAAGCTCCCCCTACACACGTGTACCACATAAAGAAGAGTTGTCAAGCTCCTCAATATACAATACACTCAACATGAATCTATATGTAGAAGAGATGTTAAGCTCTCCTTACATATAGGCAATACAAATCAAAATTTTGATTTTTCTTATAAAACGAAATTTTGAATTTTCTCAATAAAACAAGTCTTGAGAATTTTTCTTAAAAATTTTATTTTCTCATCATAAACAACTTTGTACTTTAAACATGTAAAACAATTTTAATTCAAGCACAAAACAACTCATATATATGTATGAAAAATGAGTATACCAATTGAAATTGATACATACATATATAAGAAAACAAAATATGAGTATATACAAAAATAGAGTCAAATGATACCAATTGCAATGATTCAATGATACCAATTGAACCAATAATAGGATCATGTGTATATCATAAACATTGAAGAATAAATAACTAGTTAAATTAATTTTTGAAAAACTAGTTAAAGATCCTTCAAAAACATGAAACCAAATCATATGTTTCATGAATCATACTAAATACACAAGAGATGACACTCAAAATCAATTAAGCTCATAAAAGTGTTCATGAATCAAAGTCATGACAAAACAAAAGAAGTATGAGTGTTCAATACTCATGTAAATAGCATTTTCATGAAAATAGTCATTAAGGCTCAAAACAAACATGAAAATTTATTTTTCATTTTAAAAATAAACTTCAAGGTATATGTATGATTTATCTAAATCCAACAATATGCATACATATCCCAAACATAAAACGAGTCTATTAATAGTATTTGCATGAAGGCAAGAGACTCAAAAAGGATATACATGTATATTTATTAGATTTGAATAAGAATTACCTATACATGAAGTAAAACATGAAAATTGGCAAAACAAGTATAATGAAAGAATCATCAAAACTAGGCTATACATGTGCATATAGTGGGTACAAATGAGCATGAAGTGCAAACATATATGAATCAATTTGTTGCTCACTACTTGTACATGTATAAATCCAAGTTTTAATAAAAACTACATTTAAACTAGTATTTACCACATGAAGCACAAAAACATGAACATGCTATATGATGTCAAAAATGAATAAGCATGTAAATAAACTAAGAGTTTAGAAATAGTTACCAACTAAGGAACTATGTTCCAAAACTCCAAACATGGTGGTTGACCCACCAAACCTCCTTGATAGCGGTGCATCAATTATATGTCCTTCAAGTCCATGCATCCACCATCAAGGCACCAAATCTCTCACGTCTTGTGAGAGCCCTTACCTACATCAAAAATACAAGGGGGGTTTGGTACCCATTTTCTTTGGGTCCTTGGGGGTTAGCTTTGTAAGGAAATTATTATTTGCAAAATGTTTGGGTTCCTTGACAAACTTTAAAACATTTTTATTATTAGCAAAATTTAAAATATGCAACTTGTCATAACAAAACTTTGCTAAATGGCCTTTGCGGCCACAATGTGTACATTTGTACACCTTAGGATGCATATGAGTGTGAGTGTGAGCATGACGTGCAAAATGTGCATATGCATGATGATGATGTACATGAACATGTGGAGCTTGTTTCTTTGAAAACAAAAACTCCAAATCTTGTGATTAAATGCACAATGGCTCAATGTTGAGCTCAAATAATTAATCTTATTTTTCAAAAATTTAACTTCATGTTGATCAATAGAAGTGGTGGCATGTAAAGCATGATCAAAAATATTTTTCTCTTTAGAAATTTTCTTTTTTCTTTTTCTTTTTCAAAAAATTTTCTCTTTAAAGTAGTGTTTTCTTGAAAAACAACTTCCTTTTGTTTTCTACCAAAGCAATTTTATTTCTCAAAGACATATCCCCTTCACATAACATTCAATTTAGACATTAAGGAAATATTCTCATTTTTCAAATCTTCTTTTTCTTTTTCTAAACATGCAATATTATTTTAAAAGAATCATTTTCTTTTTGCATGCAAGCAAAATCCTTTTTCGTTTTCTTATTTTCTTTCTTAATCATGTCATATTTCTCAAGTAGGAGTTGACAAAAAGTGGTAAGCTTATCATATGACATGTTATCTTCATCTACCTCGGATTCGGTAGTTACCTCAAGGGGGTTATCCCCTTGGACCATATAGCACAAGTTGGAGATGTCGCTTTCAACATCCGAGTCACTTCCCGCATAGTTTTGATCTTTTTCGCCAAGGGAGAGAAGGGTGTTCCATGCTACAAAAGCCGAATCAATGTTAGCAATTCTAGATAAATAAACATCATCTAGTGTACTCTTCAAAGCATAAAGGGCTTTTGCATTAGCCTCAAATTCATGCCATTTAAACAATAAGAGTCATTAGTTGTGGCAAGATAAACATGAATGCCTAGGGCCTTGAGGTACAAGGACATCTTAACCTTCCAAATTTGGATGTTAAGAATGTCAAAGGTGGGTGGTGACATGAAGTCCATGGTGTGTGTACAAATTTTGTGATTAGCCTAAAAATGAGGATCTTTAACTCTAGGTTGTAAGACCCAAATTCAGAGCACTTGGCTCTGATACCAAATGTAGGATCACCTAGGGGGTGAATAGGTGATGGCTAATCTAATGGTCACTAAATGTCAAATAATGCGGAAGTACAAACTATTATGACATAAACTAAACTCTTAAACTAAACACCACGTATAACACAAGAGTGTAGCCGAATTCCCCGTGAAGGGCTCTGGACTAACTCCTTTAGATTCCCTAGATAAGAGTTGAGGTGCCGCGTTGGCTCTCTTTATTAAATACAAGTGTTAGCAAACAATCCCCAAGCAAGTATATCAATATGAGCGCACAAGTATATCAAGCATATAAATGTGAAAGCAATAGAGGCATGCAAGATATAAAACAATAAGGGAGAGAGAGAGAGTAAGAGCAATCGCAAATACAAGGGATTTGTTTCGAGGTTCGAGCACACTTGCTCTACATCCCCGCCTTCGACACACGAAGGATTTCCACTATAATCGATCCCACCGGATCACTCGATGCCGCAACACCTACAACGAGTTCCCACTAGAACTCCTTGGACTCTCTCGTCCGTACACACCGCAAGCCCACAAGCTCGCCGAGGCCGCACCTCAAACAAAGAGTTCACACACGAACTCGAAACAACCGCGAACGCACTCGTTCGCCTCCTCAAGAAACAAGAAAAGATCTCTTGGTGATCTAAAACACTTTGATCACCAATAAAAACTCTCACTACAACACTCCTATAGGATGAATAGCAATGGACAGCTCAAGTGTATGTGTGAGAAAACAAGGAAAGAGATGGTGGAGGAAAACTCAAAGAAATCTCTTTTAACACTCTTGATAAAACTCTCCTTTGATTGGAAATATTTGCTCTAATCAAGTGGAGGAAAACCTCTAAATGGTTTAGGAAAAACTGGTGAAACCCACTTGACAATCTTGTTGAAAAATAATGTCCAAACCCCCAAATTTATAGGGCTAGAAAAACTAGCCGTTGGGGTCTGTCAGGCCTATCGGTCGACCGCCCGGTCGACCGGCCAACGATCATATTTCAGGACCGTTGTGCCATCGGTCGACCGAGCCAGGATACAGAGAGCAAGTCTCTCTGTCCGGTCGGCCGCCCGGTCGACGGGGCCTTTCCAGAGAGCAGAGCTCTCTGGACGGTCGACCAGATCGGTCGGCCGGCCCTCCTGCCAGAACTGGCGTGCACGTCTGTGCACGTCGGTCGACTGTGACGGTCGGCTGACTTCAAGCTGCGGTCGACCGTCCCGGTCGGCCGGCTGAAGGCAGGAAACAAGGTTAAGAGATTAAAAACTTGGTCTTTTTGTCTTAAATAAAATCCCATAAAATCACAGAAAATCTACAAAAATAGTTTTACCAATATATTTTGATAAACAAACATGCTTGCATAAAATCAAGGCATGTTACAAATGATTTGGACTATTTTTGTAATATGAAAAAATTGGCTCAAATGAAAAACAGTATTTTCCAAAACTGGTTTTTCTAAAACTTATCTTTTCCAAAACTTCTCCAAATATAAAAACAAGATATTTAAACTCATTTGAAGCATAGAGTGTATAGATATGATCCAACACAAACATGGTGAAATATCTATGTTTTGACATTAAGCACTAAATATGGTTTTGGTTAAAAGACATGTATATGAGAAATACCAAAAACCAAAGTTATATGTTTTAACAAAAACGATATTTTTCCAAAATGAAAAGTCTTTTTCTAAAACTAAAATTCTTTTATGAAAACATATCTATCAAGAGTGTGTGTGTGTATGTACGTGAGCAATCCACCAACTACTCTATCCTTTACATTTTATCTAATAATAAAATCTTCTAAAAACAAACCTAGACACAAGTCTTCATCTACTTGAAGTCTTCACTTGAAGCCTTCTCATCTTCTTGACTTGGTCCAAACACGATCCAATGGCTCTTGGATCAAACCGTGCTAGCTCCAAAACTTGACTTCATATCATTTGTTGAAGCTATGCACCTACTAAGATCTTGATCATAAATCTGTCACTAATTAAACACAAGATCATTAGTACTATAACTACATGAGTTGATCATCATCAAAACTAGAGTGATGGGCCTTCGGGCCAACAAATGGTGGTGAAGTTTTGAAGGTTAGTGGGTTCATGATGGAGAAAAGAGAGGAATATGGTGGTCTTGTTGTGTTTGTTGTAGCTAGAATGGAGAAGGAGATGGAGGGAATGATGGAGGAGTTGGTGGCGGAGATGGTGGTGGAAATGGAGGGTGGAATGATGGCGGCCAAGGGAAGCATGGGGCTGTTTTTTGGGTGCTGCCATTCGTTCTCTATTGGTGGGAAGAATGTGAAGGAAAAATGAATGACAGAGAAGAAGAAACTGGGGAGTGTATATATAAAGGGAATCTAGGATTATTACAAGATTGCCATCAACCATTAAAGAGTTGTGTCTCTTTCAAAATAAAAGGGTTGCATCTACACAAAAGTGTACTGGATGCAGAGATGAGAGCCACGTCCAGGAGGAAAACGTGAGATTGTGTTAGACAGAAAAGACAAGAAAGCATGGTTGATAAGATTCAGAATTGATCTTGGAGGACATAAGCATTAAATGCAGAATGGAGATGATCTCTGCATTAAAATCAAATCCGTGTTAGGTGAGCCCTGCGTCTGGCGAGGAGAGAGAAATGAAAAAAGAGAAAATAAAATATCTGGGTAAAATTTTGGTATCTGGGAAAACACCGAAACTCTAGAAAGTCCAAAAAAAAAGTAGCTTGGAAAGCTTCCCAAAAATTCTCAAAAATAATAAATATTATTTAAAGATTTTTGGTGAAATCAGTTTTAGAAATTCAATCTCATTTTCAAAATAAAAATCTTGAAGTCAACTGTCAATACCGGTCTATACTGGGTTGGCCGGATTTTGATAAAATCTGAAAAATCTCAGAAAATGTCAGAAAGGAGAAAATATAATTCTAAGAAGAAATATGAAAGTAGAATTTAGAAATTTATTTCCAATTGTAAACTAAAATTCCTGAAATCAACCAGTGATACTGGCCGACACCAAATCCAGGGAATTTTGATAAATTTAGAAAAATCTCAGAAAAAGTATTTAGATAGAAAATGTAATTTTAAGAAGTTATGAGTAAGCCGTTTTTAGAATTTCAACTCCGTTTATAAATTAAAAATTTGAGAATCGAGCAGCGGTATTGGTCGACCCCGGTTTTGAAGATTTTCAATTTAATTCAGGAAAATTTCAGAAAATCATAGAAAATCTAAATATTAGAAAATGATGTTTGAAGCTAAAATCGATCGAATCAGAATAGCAGAAAAATCAAATCAAGAAATACTCCAGGATCGGGCTCCGGTTCAGATTAGGGCTGACTCCGAGTTCACGAATCCGAATCCATGACAAAGCGTTCATACAAATAACTCATAATACAAAATAAATATAAGAAGTAAATTAAAAAAATACGATCAAAAATATGAATACGCAATTAGGTACGTATTTCGGGAGCGGGTGTTACATTCCATCCACCTTACAAAAAATTACGTCATCGCAATTTCGATAAGGGGTAAAATGAACACAAAAAAGATAAGAATTAGGATTATGCCAATCAAGATATGAATAACTGTGGGCTGTTCTCCCAGATCGACTGAACAGCTAACTCAGGACTGAGGCATCTCTACACTTCTGCCGATATATATATATATTATATATATATATATATATATATTATATATATATATATATATATATATATATATATATATATATATATATATATATATATATCACATATATCCTCTGACGGTGCTATAATAATACTGATCTGATGTCTGCTTATAAAAGAACATTGTCAGAACTTCAAAGGACTAACCCATTCTGAATAATATAAAGTTAGCTGACTTGGTGAGATAATCAATAATACTTCTTTCAGACTACGAACCAAAGCTGATGAAATCCATAGAAATCTGTAGTGCTGAAATCCATAAATATAAAATCCTGCATGGCGTGATGTTGTCCTTGATAAAGAGTCTGCAGTAGAATTTTTGATGTGCCGTATACATACTAATTCCTCGAGAATCGACCGAGAATACCTAAGGTAAAGAAAACCCTGATAATACTGAGTATAAATCAAGAAGGCCAATAATTAGGAATTTCTGCATACTGGGCGTTGCTAATTCTGAAAGACGTAGCCAAGAATATAGAATAGCCATGAAGAACTCTGAATACTGACTTCTGAATGATAACCCAACTGCAGATGAAACATGTAGAAGATATCTGAGCCCTGCAAGATTTATCGAATGGATCATTGACAAGGACCATGGAGATAGCTCAGATACAGCGGTAAAATCATGTTCAGCAGATCCATGAAAACACGCTAGGCGAAAGAAATCCGAGGAACGGCTAGAGTGCTAAGCACTGAAGGGACTAGCCACGGACGAAGCCAAGCCTAGATGAGGCCATCGCGTAGCACAGCTCAGGTGTTAAGCATTAGGGTGCAGCGAAGTTAACGCTCTGCGAGGCTCGCATATGGTGAAGCTCACGCGGTGAAGCCAGCGCATAACACAACGATAAATGCTAAGCACCAGGGTGCAGCGAAGCCTACACCCGGTTAGGTACACGGGTGACTAGAACACGACCCTCGCTTGGCGAGGCTAGCGGAGCCTATGGTCCACCAAATCAATAAAGACTGCCAGGAGTTAGTGGCTCTGAGAACGCGATCAAGAAATCATAATAACCGAAACGAGTCTCGAATGTTGTCTTTCTATATAAATAATAACCTGACTGCAAATCAGCTCTGAGAATACCCGAGTCCCATGAACATAGTTGAAGAAATCATGATCGCTATTGAAGTAATAAAAATGAAAAATATCATAACTCTGTCTGTCAGAAGTCCTGATTCTGGAATACTGTTATATACTGACACTCCTCATGTAATGATACAGTCTATCTGATTATATAAGCGATGACTACTCCACTTGATGTACTGGTCCCCGTGATGTATCCATAAATACAAGAATAGAATGCGAAGCAGAAGATCTATCCAATATAAGACAATGTGATGTACCAGAGTCAAGGAATGCCAGAACATAATGAGAGCGAACCACATCTGCCCTGTTGTTACTTCTCTAGTCTACGCATATCTTGAGTTGGCATAAGGATTATGAAAATCAGAATAGTAAAAAAAATAGAAGAGATAGGAACGATGAAATAGGGAGGTTGACACGGACGGACTAAGATTGGTGATGATAGTGCAATGAGAAGGATATGATATGGAGAATTTACCAACTCCCGGACATGCTAAAATGGGGACAGTGGTTACAGTCAGTACCTTCAGGGTTCTTTTTTCAGATATTGAGCATCCTTTTCTGTTCTCACTCCATCATATTGAGCATCCTGACTTCCTCTTCAGTCAGATTATATGTTTGCCTCCTTCTACCTTGTGCCCTAGTTCTTGATCTCTTTTGTACATGACTTATGTTTGATGTTGGGGATGAAGTGAGTTTACTCTGCCAGTAGGTCTTGAATTCTCTTCCAATGGTGATATTGGATGAATTGGTCTGATCGGTGTGATGTTCTCTGTCTCCTTGAACAGACAGTCACTTTTTAACTAATCTCCGGACCAGTATACGACATAATTCATAACCTTTCTGGCGGTTGCGTTGTAGGTGCCCGGCTTCAGACAATACCCACATGTCATATGCTGAAGGCAAGGTTGGAGGGATGGCTTAGCTAGTGAGGCATCCAAGGGCCTGTCTAAGTCTTCAACTTTCATCAACTGAGAGGGTCTCTTCGCCAACTTCATCTGCATCTCATCCTGATCTTTCTTCTCCAGGTCTATTCTATTTCTCGAGCGATGGCAAAAATCTTGAGAATAGTTCTTGGGCTGCTTGGAAATAAGAAACATCTTGATCCTCATCTTCAGGTCTAACTAAAATATTGCTTGCTCGGTTCTCCTTATCAGCCGCCATGTAAGACACCGACCGACTATGCCTTAGAAATTTTGCAGTGTAATTATTTACAATTCAATCTTCTTACTGCAGTTTAATAAATCGTTCTTTCATTTCTTTCTGAGCTATTACAGAGAAGAGTCTTCTAATAGAAATCCTTCGAGAACTGGTCCCAAGTGATGGGCTTTTCCTGTCTCGCTGCTTCCAGCAATCACCACGTCCTAGTCACATCTTTCAACTGAATCTTAGTCATTTTCGCTTGGTTCTCGTTAGGGATTCGAGTTGCCTCCAGAAGATCTGTCATGTTTACCAGCTACTGTTATGCATCCAGGGCTTCTCCATGCCCGAAAAGATTGCCAGCTGTAATGTCCTGAAATCTGATATATTGCCAGGCTTCTGCACCCGAAGTGCAACTAATAGCCTTGGTGTGGGACCTTCATCTGTTCTTGTTAGTTTTTCATCATATTTTGCAGAAATTGTCTCAAATCAAAACTTCCTCCATTAGGGCTACCCCAAGAAGAACCAGAACTATTATGATTTCCCGTCTTTTCATGTAACACCCCGCTCCCCGAATACGTACTTAGCTGCGTATCTGTATTTTTTGATCGTATTTTTCGATTTACTTCCAGTATTTGTTTTGTATTATGAATTATTTATATGATCGTTTTGCCTTGGATCTGGATTCGTGAACTCGGAGTCAGCCCTAGTCTGAACCGAGGACCCGATCCTAGAGTATTGCTCGGTTTGGACATTCTGGTATTCCGATTTAACCGATTTCAGTTTTAAACATCATTTTCCAATATTTTAGATTTTTCATGATTTTCTGGAAATTTCTAGAATTAAGTTGTAAATCTTCAAAACCGGGGTCGACCAGTGCCACTGACCGATTCTCGGATTTTTTATTTACAAACGGAGTTGAATTTTAAGAAACAACTTTCCCATAACTTCTTAAAATCATATTATCTATCTAAATACTTTTTCTGAAATTTTCAGAATTTATCAAAACCGGCCAATCCGGTGTACACGAGATTGACGGTTGACTTTATGATTTTTATTTTGAAAATGAGATTGAATTTCTGAAAACCGATTTCACCAAAAATCTTTTTATAATATTTATTATTTTTGAGAATTTTTGGGGAACTTTCCAAGCTATGTTATTTTGGACCTTTCCGGAGTTATCGGTATTTTCCCTGATACCGAGAATTTATCCAAATATTCCACTTTTCTCTTTTTCTCATTTTCTCTCTCCTTCCTCAAACGCGAGTTTCACCTACCTGGGATTCTGCATTTAATGCGGAGATCCTCTCCACGCCTCCCCATGCTGCATTTAATGCACTGCTAATCAATTCCAATCAAGTCATTATGACTTTTTCCTTTTGTTAAACGCAGCTTTTTGCATCTTCCCTGGACGCGGCTTTAATTCCCGCGTTTGGCTCATTTTGGCCTAAACGCAGGTTTGAGGGCTGCGTTTGGAGAGGGAAACACAAGTTCTCTTTTTATGTTTCTTTGCCTTGAAAAGTATGCACATTATTATATTCATTCCCATCCTTTATATAAATGCCTCCACTCCTTCTCTCTCATTCATTTTTTTTCCTTTCTTTCTTCTTCTTGTTTCCTGCAACCACCAACAGAGAGCATGGCAGCCCATTTCCATGGGTTTGATCCATGTTCCCTCCTTTGGCTAGCCATTTCTCCACCATCTCCTCCTCCATTTCCACCACCAACACCACCACCTCATTCTCCTCCATCTCCTCCTCCATTTCAACCATAACACCACCACCTCACCACCTTCTTCTTCCTCTCTTTCCACCAAACAACCCATTCTTACCACCACCTTCTCTACCATTTCCACCACCACCTACACCTCCTTGGACACCACGAACCACTCCAATATCAACTCCTCGGCGAGCTCTTTCATTCTAGCCAACTCGTCGCTCCCCGTAACATCGTTTGCAAAATCCCATTTTTTCAAAGTAAAACTATACTTGCACCATCAACCTCCTTCCCTTGTGAAGGCCGGCCACTCCTTTCGGATTGGGGCCGCGCTCTTCTCCGTTGGCAAGACTCTAAGGCCGGTGCCCTCCTTTCGGATTGGGGCCGTGCTCTTCTTCGTCGACAATATCGCCGTAGATTATTCCGGTAATCGTTCGCGATTATTCCGGTAATCGTTTTGGTGATAATTGACGACAACGATTATTCCGGATGCACAAGGCTTCAAAGTAACATTTTTAGGCGAGTGGTTTTCCTCGCCAAAGACTTAGACAACTTATTCTCATACTTGAATTTTTATATCATGCAAGATAATCAACAAACACAAACCCTCAAAAGTCAGGTTCTGCTCTCTGTTTGCACTCTGTTAGTCGACTTGACCCAGTCATTAGTCGACTTGAATCCTTTATTAGTCGACTACTCCTTTACTCCTAGTCGACTAACTTTTTCTTGAAGACGCGACCTTATTAGTCGACTACCCATTTATCCCTAGTCGACTAACTTTTTCTGAAGACGCGACCCTTTGAGACGCGGCCTTATTAGTCGACTACCCCTTTCTCTATAGTCGACTAACTCCTTTATAAGTCGACTACTTGCCTCTCCCTAGTCGACTAACTTTGGCTGTCTGCTATTCCCGCGTCTCCATTCTCTCTCCTCTCTCTTTCCTTCTCTCTCTTGACTTCCTCTTCTCTCTATCACTTTCTCCCTAACGCGTTGATGCGTTGATTTCCTGGATTCCGGAGATCAGGGATTTCACCGTGTTTTTCAAGAATTTAGGCGAGTGCTCTCGCCTTCCTCTTGACTTTCCCATTTCATCTGGTCGACTTGTATTATTTACAATTTATGCTGTTTGAACTAACGCTTTCTTTGATTGTGTTCAACTACTATTCTATCACTTGACAAGTACATGCCCGATATGTTAGCACTTGACATGCTAATACCTGACACCTGTCTGTAACACTTAACAATTGTTGTGTCATTACCTGACACCTGATATGCTGCAACTTGGCACTTGTTCCTTATTATGACATGACTTATTACTTGTCACCTGCCAAATATCACCCTCTGTCATGCTATTACTTGACACCCAGCATGATATACTTGACCTTGTGATTATCACGTTTACGGAAATCCTGCCTTGTTATCCTGTATTGTATACAGTGACCTGTTATCCTGAATGGAACTAAGTGCCACACGGAGCAAAGTGCCACACCACATACGTGGTGGGGGCCACCTCTTGAATCTGTGGGGGCCACCTCTAGAATCCATTCCCCTCAGAGCAAAGTGCCACATGGAACAAAGTGCCACATCACATACGTGGTGGGGGCCACCTCTTGAATCTGTGGGGGCCACCTCTTGAATCTGTAGGGCCATCTCCTGTTATGACCAGTTATTCCCGTAATCTGATAATATTGATAAGCCATAAAAAGGATAACTTGCACGGGGAATGGGAGGAAGTGATGAATGCCGGTATGATGCCTTGCTTATAGTAATGGAATAAAATATTGACGATTCGTGTTAGAGGGATTTTAGGCCCTCAGAAGATACGTGTTAGGGGGATTTAAGGCCCCCAGGCTGGTCCCGGGCGTACGGGAACTACTATAAGAATGAGCTATCAGTTCTTCATCAGCTTCCATTAACAACCTCGGCTTGCTTATATATGGATGTATGTGTGTTGAGATGTACACCAGGACACATACCTAGATATATTGGTCAGACGAGTAATAATAATAAAAGATGCCAACTACGTATCCTGTTATGCCTGTTATGAACTCCCGTTATGCTTGTTATGATACCTGTTATGCCTGTTATGAACTCCCGTTATGCTTGTTATGATTCCTGTTATGCCTGTTATGTATTCCTGTTATGACCATTTGTTGTGCGGTTCTGTAACTCAGGTTGTACGCGCTTGGATTACGGTAACATGAGGTAAAGGTATATAGATGAGGGTTTCCTTGTTTGGATTATTCCTTCGAGATACTAATCTCATGGAGCCGTGACCTAAACCTGTACAATCGAATTTGCCTGTATCGGACTTTACTTCGAATTTCCAGTTTATGATTACTATATTATGCCTGCTTGCATCCTTCTTTACCACTCGTGTTCTATTCCACCAGTCTCCTGTTCTTATCTTATCATACCCTGAGTACTTCCTGTTTGATATTTATTTGCTCCTGCCTGCTTCTGCTCACGACACGGTTTTCAATATATGATTATGATTCGGTTTTATCGATACACATATGCTTATCTCAGCACGCCATCTGGCTTTTGTATCACCACTCGCCTGGGGAGTTCTGACTCCTCTGGATTCTCATGTCCAGGTTTTGGAGCTTGGAGCGTGTGGATTCTCCCTGTTGCTGATCAGAGTGGCGCAGCGGTAGCGTGGATCTCCAGCAGTCCGTCCAGAGCTCCCTCCTTTCGGGCCCCCTGTGTGCCTCTCGAGTTTTCCTTTTACAAACTCGTGAGTGCCATTTTACTGTTCACTCTTGTACATCTCTTTGTAATCTCGCAATTGCGCATATCAGTGATGTAATATTCATGTAATATTGGATCACCTCTGGTGATAACTTTGTAATTGTACTCATGTGTTGGAATGTATAATGCACCACTTGCTTCCGTACTCTGATTCTTGCATGTACTGATGCTTAGCGTATATACGTGAGGGTATTTCTGACCTGCGTATATACGTTGCAGTAACGTCTCCGTACCCGCCGGATCGGGGCGTTACATTTCATGTCCGAGTTGGTCCAAGAATAGCGAGAAACTGAAGTATGAAAGGATGGGAGAACTTCAGAATTCAAGGGTAAGATTATCAAGAGAGAATGGATAACTTTGTACTTGTACTTGGATTGTATAACCAAGACTCATGCATTCCAATTGCAAATTTCTTTACCATTAATTTGCCGGCTGGTTGTACTGAGGATGTGAGAGCCTAAGCTCTGATACCACCCTGTAACGCTCCGATCCGGCGGGTACGGAGACGTTACTGCGACGTATATACGCAGGTCAAAAATACCCTCACGTATATACGCTAAGCATCAGTACAGGCAAGAATCAGAGTACGAAAGCACGTGGTGCATTATACATTCCGACACATGAGTACAGTTACAAGTTATCACAGGAAGTGATCCAATATTACAATAATATTACATCACCAATATGGTGCAAATGCGAGAATACAAGGAGATGTACTAGTATGAACAGTACAAAAGGAGGCTCAGAGTCATAACAGGAAAACTCTAGAGCCGAACAGAGGGGCCTGGAAGGATAGGGCTCTGGACGGTCTGCTGGGGATCCACACTTCAGCTGCGCCACTCTGATCAACAACTGGGAGAATCCACACGCTCTAAGCTCCAAGACCTGGACATGAGGATCCAGAGGAGTCAGAACTCCCCAGCGGGTGGTGATGCGAATACCAAGTGGCGAGCATGGATAAGCACATGTGTTTCAATAAATCCGAATTATAAATATGCATTGAAAACCGTGTCGTGAGCACAAGCATGCAGGAGCAAGTAGATATACAGCAAATGATATCAAGCAGGGAAGACTCATAGTATGATCAGATAAGAGTAGGAGACAGGTGGAATAGAATTCAAATGGAAAGGCAGGATATGAACAGGTATAGTATAATAATCATAAAACTAGAAATCTGAAATAAAACCCGATACAATCAACCATGGCAAAGCATACTACGAATTCATAGCTGACATCTTTTATTATTATTATTATTATTACTCGTCTTTTCCCGATGTTTAGATATGTGAACTAGCGTCCCAACGCACATATATCCACATCTGAGTAAAGTAAGGTTGTTATTGGAAACCAACGGGGTATCAATGAACAATGTTTACAGTGGGTCCCGTATATACCCGGGACCATGGCCGAGGATTGTTTCGTTGCTGGTGGACGGAACCTGCCGCAAGGCGATCAGGAGAGTCTTATAGGATTCCCTTTATCAAGATAGTACCAGGAAGGAGGGAGCCAGCGCCCCCCTCGTCGCCTGGAGGCCCACAGGTCAGACCGAAAGTTTTAGTTGCACAACATACCTAGTACCACTGTAAACACGAACATATATTGATAGCCGTAAGTTTCCCCCGACCCAATGCAAGTTGTTACTTTTTTTTATGATTTATTATGTAGTTATCAATTTAGGGGAATAGCGGGTGCAAGACATGATCAGGAGTTCAAGAGTACATGAGTACTATAAATTCAGGTCACTGTATATATATAATACAGGATAACAAGTACAAGATTCAAGTCACTGCATGTAATATAGGATAACAAGTATAGTATTCCCGTAAATGTGATAATCACAGGTCAAGTATTAATATTTAAAGAGGCAAGTGATAAGTCATGTCATAATAAGAAGCAAGTGTCAAGTAGCAAGTCGGGTGTCAGGTGATGACACATCAGTTGTCAAGTGATACAGATAGGTGTCCAGTATTAGCAGGAAGATGATAGGTATCAAGTAATAGCATGTCAAGCGTTACGAGAAAATAGTATGACATATAAGACTGGTACAAATACCGAAAAACCATACAGTTTCAAGAAAAATAGTATAAGCAAGATTTCAAACTCTTCACAGCTATAAATAGAAGAATCAATAAACTGGTAGACATGTAATTCAGTAGGCAAGCAAACATCCATGCAGAGCTAAGCGGAGCTGGAGCGAAACTAATGTACAACACTAAATGCTATCATGCTCGGCGAAGTTATCGCTTGCAGCGTAGCTAGACACACGTGTCGCAGTAAGCGTAGGAACGCCATACTACCGCTTACGGGAAAGCCATGCTCACGGGGTTACTACGCTAGAACGGAGCAAGCGGTAAAGTTTTGACGCTAGGTCCGCCTACCCGGCGTAGCATAGAGAAAGTCCAGAAGACTTTATAACCTCAGAGGTTGTACCGGAGGTTAGGCCCGAAGGCAAGGGTACCTGCAGAAAGTGTTAGTTCCAAACAACACAAATTGTGAATAATACAAGTCGGCCCGATGTAAGGAGAAAAGTCAAGAGGAAAGCGAGAATACTCGCCTAAGTCTTCAGAAAATATAGTGAAATCCCCGATCACCAGAATCTAGGAAATCAACGCTCAACGCGTTAAAGAGAAAGTGATAGAGAGAGGAGAAAATCAAGAGAGAGAAAGAGAATAAGAAAGGAGAGAGAAAGTGAGAGCTAGAGAGAAGTCCGTGGAGAGAGAGAGTGTACAGGGAGAGAGAGTATGTACAGGGGGACGCGGGTTTGAGAGTGAGACGCGGGGGTCGTAGACGCAGGAGTCGCGTCGCATAGATGCCACAAACGCGAGGTTCGAGACCCGCGTTCAAGTTATAACACGAGAAGAACGCGGGCGCGGACGTGGGTTCCGCGTCGCGTTAACACAAGAAGAACACAGACGCGGGCATGACCTCCGCGTTGCGTCGATACAAGAACGCGAAGGCCGCGTTATACAAATATCAAGAACGCGAAGATTCGCGTTAAGGAATTGCTTGGACGCGGGGGTGTGATCCGCGTCAGCAATTTTTAGAGAGAAAAAGGGAGACAGGGAGAAGTGAGAGAGACGCAGGGAAAGAGTAAGAGTGGGATGCAGGTTTTGGGAGGAAAACAGAGAAGGAAAGAGAAAGGAAAGGAAAGGAAAAAGAAAGAAAGAAAGAAAGAAGGAAATAAAAGAATGAAGAAAGGAAGGAAAAGAAAGGAGAAGGGAAGGGGGATGCTAGCCGGCCATGGCTGGCGGTCGCCGGCGGCGGCCGGAGGTGACCGGAGACGGCCGGGATCCGGTAGCCCAAGCCCAAGCAATCATGAGGGTGCAAGTCTAGCTCATTTAGAAAATTTAGAGTTTTACAAAAGAGATTTCGGAAAGCGAAGCAATAGCTCGTTAGAAAGAGCTCTCCGAGGGGAGGAAGATGGCGCGGTTCGTGGTGGCTAAGGAGGTGTAGGTGGTGGTGAAAATGGTGATGAAGTTTTTGAGGTTAGTGGGTTCATGATGGAGAAAAGAGAGGAATATGGTGGTATTGTTGTTGTTGAAGGTTCACCTAGAGGGGGTGAATAGGTGAAGGCTAATCTAATGGTCACTAAATGCCAAATAATGCGGAAGCTAAAAGCAATTATGACCTAAACAAACTATTTAAACTAAACACCACGTATAACACAAGAGTGTTGCCGAATTCCCCGTGAAGGGCTCTGGACAAACTCCTCTAGATTCCCCTTGAATGGGTTGAGGCGCTGCGTTGGCTCTCTTGTTGAGTACAAGTGTTAGCAAACAATCCCAAGCAAGTATATCAATAAAGCACACAATGAATATCTAGCATATAGAGATGAGCACAATAAAAGTATGCAAGATATAAACAAAGGAGACAAAGAGAGAGAGTGAGTGAGCAATCGCAAACACAAGGGATTTGTTTCGAGGTTCGAGCACCCTTGCTCTACATCCCCGCCTTCGACACACGAAGGATTTCCACTATGATCGATCCCAATGGATCACCCGGTGCTTTAACACCTACAACTCTCAGACTCCCTAGTCCGTACACACCACAAGCCCACCGGCTCGCCGAGGCCGCACCTCAAACAATGAGCTCGCACCCGAACTCGAAACCACCGAGTCCACACTAGGACCCGAAACAATGCGAACACAACTGTCCGCCTCCTCAAAGAAACAAAGAACAAGTCTTTGGTGATCACAATACTTTGATCACCTAAAAACTATCTCACTACAACACTCCTATAAGATGAATAGCAATGGATGGCTCAAGTGTTTGTGTGAGAAAACAAGGAAGAGAATGGTGGAGGAAAACTCAAAGAATCTCTTTTAACACTCTTAATAAAAACTCTCCTTTTGATTGGAAGAATTAGCTCTCAAATTTGTGAGAGAAAACTCTTTTAATGGAGTGGGAAAAAACTGGCTCAAAGCTCTCCTAAAATCTTATATCAAAACAATGACCAAACCCCCAAAATTTATAGGCTGTCAAAAATTAGCCGTTGGGGTCTGTCAGACCTGTCGGTCGACCACCCGGTCGACGCCAACGGTCAAAAATCAGACCGTTGGAGCCTCCGGTCGACCCAAAAGAACAGAGATCACTGCTCTCAGTTCCGGTCGATAGGGTCGGCAGACCGGCCATCTGCCAGGTCAAGGCGTGCACGTCTGTGCACGTCGGTCAACCGAGCCAGTCGACCGACTTCAGAGTTAGTCGACTAGTAAGGTAGTAAGTCGACTATCTGAAGCCTGAAAACAGTTTTTCTGGGATTTAAAACTAAGTCTTTTGATTGAAATAAAATCCCATAAAATACTTAAAAATCTACAAAAATAGTTTTACCAATATACTTTGATAAACAAACATGCTTGCACAAAATCAAGGCATGTTATAAATGATTTGGACTATTTTGTAATATGGAAATATTGGCTCAATAGAAAACTTGTATTTTCCAAAATCTTGTTTTCCAAAACTCCTTTAAATAAAAACTAGATATTTTGAACTCATTAAAGCACAGTGTGTATGGATATGATGCACTACACAAATAAGATGAAATATCTAAGTTTTTGACATTAAGGGCGTGTTTGTTTCGCCGCAAAATGCCGCAAAACGCAAGTCGTAAAACTTCTTTTCCATTTTTCGTTGTTTGTTTCGCTGAAAAACAAGTTACAAAATGTAACTCTTCTTTTCCCACTTGCAGTTGCTACAGTTAAATTTGTGGACATTTAAATCTCAATTTTACACTCATATTTCCCACTTGCAGTTGCTACAGTTAATTTTGTGGTCATGTAACTCTCACTTGTAGTACACTTACAGTTCAAAACAGTTACTTGATAATCAATATATAATTTAATATTATTAAAATTTAATATTTAAATAGTGTTCAATTCTTATTTAATTATTTAATTTTTTATATTTTTAATCTTTAATTTTTTATTTTTTAATATTGTTTTAATATTAATATTTTACTATTTTAATTAATATTTTATTAATACTTTATTATTTTATTAATACTTATTCCATTTTTTATTATTTATTTAGAGTTAATATGTTATTAATATAACAATTTATACTTTACTATATATTTAATTATTTATTTTTAATATAAAAATTACTTTATTAATATTATAATATATTTTATTATTATATTAATATTTTATTATGTTAATATTGTAATAATAATTCAGTATAATAATACTAAAATGATAATTATTATTAAATTATAATTATATTTTACTTTGTTAATTTTATATTTCTATAATATTACAATAATATTATAATAAAATTTATATTATAATAATTTTCAAGTATTTTAATATTATAATATTATAAGTATTTTATTATTGTTGTAATATTTTTTAATATTTATATTTTACTAGTATTCTTAAAATTTTATTAATGTTCTTTAGATTTTCTTAAAATTTATATTATTTATTTAGTTAATATTTTAGTAATATTTTACTATTTATACTAAATTTTATTAATATTATTGTTATAAATAAAATATTAAGATTATTAATTTTTATCTCAAATTTATTAATACAATTTAATTTGCAATAGTAGATTTAATTAATAGAATTTATAATATTTAAATCACTGCTGCAGTTAATTTTGTGGTCAACATTTCCACTTACACTTTTACATTACCAACCAAACACCGTAAAATACAATATACTCTACTATTTACACTTTCACTTTATCAACCAAACACCGTAAAACACAATATACTTTTCCATTTACACTTCACTTTATCAACCAAACACTGTAAAACACAATATATTTTCTCTGCTACAGTTCACTTTTTCCATTCTCATTTACGACTTACGACTTACGACGTTTTGCAACGAAACAAACAGGCCCTAAGCTCTAAACATGATTTGGTTAAAGGATATGTATACAAGAAATTCCAAAAACCAAAGTATTTTTTCAAAGTAAAAATTCTTTTCTAAAACTAAAAATCTTTTATGAAAACATATCTATCAAGAGTGTGTGTGTGATATATACTTGAGCAGTCCACCAACTACTCTATCCTTTACATTTTATCTAAAACAAAAAACTTATACCTAGGCACAAGTCTTGATCTTGAAGTCTCCCTTGAAGTCTTCTCATCATCTTGACTTGGTCCAAAACACGATCCAACGAGCTCGACTCCTCTTGAGTACTTGATGTGATCTTGATGCATAGGCTCGTGAATCAACCGGTGCTAGCTCCAAAATATGACTTTAAATCCTTATTGAAGCTCCACACCTACTAAGATCTTAATAACAAATCTGTCACTAATTAAAACAAGATCATTAGTAAACATAACTACATGAGTTGATCATCATCAAAACTAGAGTGATGGGCCTTTGGGCCAACAATCTCTCCCTTTTTGATGATGACAAAACTCATGAAGTTATATATGCATGGATTAAAGTAAAGCTTCAAGGAAGCTCCCCCTTAACTCATGCATAACACATAAACAAATAGATGTGCAATGAGGCACATAAACATGTATGCAAATGTAAGAGTAAACATGCTAATCAAGCATAAAATAAAATCACAAAATCTTTTTCTCCTATTTGCAAAACAAAACATATATGCATAAACATAAATTCTTTTATAAAAACATGCATATATAGCAAATACCTCTCCCCCTTTTTGTCAATCATCAACAAATGGTTTAAGGTAAAAACAAAATCATCAAATCTTTCTCCCCCTTTTTGTCATAAACAAAGAGACCAAAGAAGGGGTAAACCAAACAAATCAATAAATGATTATATGCTAGGGGTGGCAGACGGGTCGCGACCGCCAGACCCGACCCGACCCGACCCGGAGTTAGCGGGTATGGGTTTGGGCTAATTGGGTTTGGGTCGTAATCGGGTCGACCCATCTGACCCGATTATTAAATGGGTCGGGTCGACCCGAACCGCCAGACCCGCTTGACCCGCCAGACCCAATTATTCTCTCTCCTCCTCGGCCTCCTCCCCTTCGATCTCCTCCACCGCCGCCACCGCCTCCTCTCCTTGACCTAAATTAAATTGTCAAAAAATATGTGTGAGCCCAATTTCGAACATATGACCTCTCGTGTATGAGTTTAGTGTGATGACCAACCATATCACCAAATAATTTAGTAAAATAGTGTAAAGAAATTGTATTTAAGGCTTAATAATCGGGTCAAATGGGTCGGGTCGGGTCGACCCGATTAAGTCTGGGTCGGGTCTGGGTCTGAATTTTTGACCCATATAAAAAGGGTCGGGTCGACCCGACCCGATTATTATATGGGTCGAGCAGTAATTGGGTCGGGTTGACCCGACCCGACCCAATTGCCACCCCTATTATATGCGATATACATTCATGAAGAGAAAAATGCTAAGTTAGCTTCCCTACATATATGCATTACATGAAGAAGAGATGACAAGCCCCAATTCACATAACACATATTATGTAATGCATAAGAGGAGATGTGAAGTTCCCCTACACACGTGTACCACATAAAGAAGAGTTGTCAAGCTCCTCAATATACAATACACTCAACATGAATCTATATGTAGAAGAGATGTTAAGCTCTCCTTGCATATAGGCAATACGACTCAAAAAAAAAAATTTTTGTTTTTAAATTTTCTTAAACAAAATTTTTAAAGGTATCAGAGCTTTTGTAAAACAAACAAATTTTAAGATACCAAAAAATAATCATTATTGTAAATCATATTGATACCAATTGAAATTTAACAAATATGAAGTTGAAACATATTGATACCAATAGTAAACATAATGATCAAAAAAATTTTATTTCTCATCATAAACTTTGTGCTTTTAAAAATGTGAACCAATTGAAAGTTAAGCACATGAAAATCATATATATGTATGAAATGAGTATACCAATTGACATTGATACATACATATATAAGAAAACAAAATATGAGTATATACAAAAATTATCAATTTAGATACCAATTGAAAAAATCCAATGATACCAATTGAAATAACAATAAGATCAAGTGTATATCTCATATAACTACCACCCAATCATGGTTCAAGATTAAAATATTTTTCTCATAAAGCATACATGAACATGATCTCCCATCCATCCTCCCATAAAGGGTAGAGTTTTCAAAAATAGATTTGAAAATATTTTAACATTGAAAATCACTACCAAATGAGGAACAATAACTAGTTAAAATAATTTTTGAAAAACTAGTTAAAGATCCTTCAAAAGCATGAAATCAAAGCATATGTATTTCATGAATCATACTAAATACATAAAAGTTCAAGCACTCATAGTCCATAAAGCTCAAAATTATCTTGAAAAGTAAAAGATGAGTGTTCAAAGGTTATGTAAATAGCATTTTCATGAAAATAGACATTGAAGTTCAAAAAGATCATAAGTCACATTTTTAACAAAACAAAAACATGAAAAATTATTTTCATTAAAACACTAATCTTCATGGTATATGTATGATTTATCCAAAACTAACAATACACATACATATCCCAAACATAAAAGAGTCTATCAAATGTATTTGCATGAAGGCAAGAGACTCACGGGTATACATGTATATTTATTAGATTAGAATTAAAAATTGCATATACATGAAGTAAAATTATAAAATAGGCATAGCAAGTATAAATGAAAGAATCATCAAAACTAGCCTATACATGTGCATAAAGTGGGTACAAATGAGCATGAAGTACAAATCATATATGAATCAATTTGTTCTCACTATTTGTACATGTATAAATACAAGTTTTGATAACAACTACATTTAAACTAGTATATACCACATGAAGCACAAAAATACATAAATCATGAACATGCTATATGATGTCATAAATGAAAAAGTATGTATATAATCTAAGAGTTTAGAAATAGTTACCAACCAAGGAACTATGTTCCAAAACTCCAAATATAGTGGTCGTCCCACCAAAACTCCTTGATAGCGATGTGTCTAAAGTGTGTCCATCCAATCCATGTGCATCCACTACCAAGGCACCGATCCTCTCACGTTTGTGAGAGCCCTCACCTACATCAAAAGCAAATGGTGGGGGTTTTGGTACCCATATTTTCTTGGGTCCTTGGGGGTTAGTCTTGTAAGAAACCCAAAATCTTTTATTAGCAAAATACAATGATTTAACTTTGAAAAGTCACCTAGAGGGGGGGTGAATAGGTGACGATGCTAATCTAGTGTACTTAATGCGGAATTTAAAAACTAATTGTAATTACAACAATGATGCACACACAAGCAAGTATAAGATAAAACAATTTGCACAATACACAAAGTAAAGAGAGAGATAGAGAGAGAGTCAATGGATCAAACGCAAACACAGAGATATGTTATCGAGGTTCGAGCACCCAGCTCTACATCCCCGCCTTCGACACACGAAGGATTTCTAATCCACTAGCTAGTTCACCAAGAACTCTCACAAGGAGTACCCAACTCCTCTCTTTACAATCACAACCTCCTCCTTGAGGCACAACACCAAGCCAACAATCTCCTCACAACTTGAGGGATTTTCAAACTCAAAACCAATACAAGGATCACCTCACAACCTTGAGGGATACAACCCAATAGCCAAACTTCCTCAACACAATGAGGGAAAGGCACAAAGCCAAGCTAAAGATAGGGTTTACAACTTAGTGGTTTCAAACAACAACCACAAAACAATCTCTTTTCCCACACAAAATCCTATAGAAAAGATAGTAGATTTTAGCTCAAGTGTGGAGAAAACCAAGAGATTTGAAACCAGCAACTCAAAGAAAATCTTTGGGAAATAAATGAAACCAAGATAGAGAAGTTCAATTCAAAAGCTTTTCCCAAAACCCTTTTCTTTGATTTTTCAAACCCTAATGAAAACACCAAAAAGATTGTTCAATTTGAATCCAAAACCTATTTGATTGCAGCAAAAACACCTGAGAGAATGAAAATTTTAGCCCAAAAATTCTTAGAGAAAAACTCTTGCAAATGGGGTATTTATAGGCTAATCCAGAAAATAGCCGTTGGCAGCAGAACTGCCAGAAATACCCTGCCGGTCGACCGCCCGGTCGACCGCCCAACGGTCAATTTTTGACCGTTGTCAGCTACCGGTCGACCGCCCGGTCGACCGAAACAAACAGAGAGTAACTCTGTTAACAGTCGGTCGACCGCCCGGTCGACCGGCAAACATGCACACTGATACGTGCATCTGCCAGAACCACGGTCGACTTGTCCGGTCGACCGGACAAGACTGACACAGGCACGGTCGACTGGTGCGGTCGACCGGCTCAGATCAAAAGTTGAGTTTAAAACACAATTTTGAAAAGACTTTGATTTTTATGAAAAATATCCTTAAATAGTACTAAGTATAAAACATAAAAATTGATTTGTAGGCAGAGGATTTTGTATCAAAATATTTTTGTATCTAATCATTTTTACCAAAAACCAAAAACTGTATATTTCTAAAACTTGAATAGAAAATACGTTTTGTCCAAAACACTTCCAGATACAAAAACATGATAATTAAACACTTTGAAGCATGATGCATATGGATAGAAATCCAATATACATGAAACAAATATATATCATAGTTTTTGTCATTAATTTCAAAATATGTTTTGTCAAAAATACCAAAACATATAACACATGAATAAAGGAGTCAAAACTAAGTTTGTCTAGGAAATTAAAGCATGCATGTATATAGAACAAATCATATATACATTAAACCATGTAAACTTGTTTTGATCTATCTATTCATGAAAACCAAGATCGGTTAAACCTAAAACTGAAAAACCGAAAACCAATATTCAAAACATGAAACGTGTGTGTTGTGAACTGAGCATTATCATACTATTCTAATCTTTACAATTTAGATCTAAACACAAACTAAACTAGGGATACCTAAGTCTTCTTGTAGAGCGCCGTCTCCAAGTTGACTCGGTCCAAACCGTGATTCACCAAGCTAGACTCCAATGAGTGCTAGATGTCATCTTTGATGCTTAGGCTCTTGAATCACCTTGTGAAAGATGTGTGGAAGCTTTCACCAACTAATATCTTGTTAAATATCTGAAACTTAAACATTGCAAGATTATTAGTACACATAACTACATGAGTTAATCATCATCAAAACTAGAGTGGAAGGCCTTTGGGCCAACAATCTCCCCTTTTTGATGATGACAAAACTCATGGAGTTATATATGCATGGATTAAAGTAAAGCTTCAAAGAAGCTCCCCCTTAACTCATGCATAACAATAAAACATATAAGATATGCAATGAATGTTCTTAAACACATATAAACATGTTCTGGATACCAATTAAAACACATATAAACATGTTCTGGATACCAATTAAAATAAAACATAAACAATGAAACATGCTCTTGATACCAATAAAACAATAATATTGAAACCAACATATTATTACTAATGAAAACCAACTAAAACATATGCATAAATCAACCATGCATATAAACTACAAATTCTTCTCCCCCTTTTGTCAATCATCAACAAAGGGGTAAAAACAAACATAATGAAAACAAATACTTCTCCCCTAAATCTTCAAAACAAAGAAGCAATAAATTATTCCAAGGGGTAAAACCAAAGTCAATATGATATTAATTGAAAATAACAAACTTTGAGAAATGCCAAATCCTATTTGAAATAAAACAAGGCATTGAAACAAAATAACATTTTATATCAAAATGAAAACATGTTATGTAAACTTGATACCAACAGAGATAAAAAAATTGATACCAAATTTAAGGAAACAAATAGCATCTTGATACCAAAAGAAGATATTTTTCATTATAAGCATATGATACCAATTACTTAATATCATAAAGTTAGGGAGTGGGAAACAAAAACAATGGTAAACCAAATACCAATTGAAATATAAAATACGAGTTTTCTCCCCCTTTATGAAATACCAAAAGAAAATATGCATAGGCTTGAAATAAGATACCAATTGAAAATTAAATCAATTGAAACATGATATTCATTAAAAATTCAAGCTTAGCAATCTTAAAATTATGATAAAGCTTGTATATGGATACCAATTGAAAAACTCAAGCTTAACATAACCAAAATTTGTGCTTCAAGATATAGGGATATAATAAGCACAAATAAATCATCTATATATGTATGTAAGAAATAGATACCAATGAAATTGATACTATATGAAGTGTAAGCATACATATATAAAACAAAACATATATGAGTATACAAAAGGATGTCAAGATTGATACCAATTGAAAGAATTCAATGATACCAATTGAAACAAGAATAAGATCAAGTGTATGACTCATATCAACTACCACCCATTTCATGTTCAAGTTTAAAATGATTTTCATTATAAAGCATACATGAGCATGATCTCCCATCCAACCGCCCATAGAAGGTAGGGGTTTTCAAAAATAGATTTAGAAATATAGTATGTTTGAAAAACTCTACCTCATGAAGAATATCACAACTAGTCATATGAATCAACTAGTACGAAATTCTTCAAGATAAAACATAAAGATTTTTCATGAAACATGAGAATCACATGATCACCAAACACTCAAAATCTATATGGCACCAATAGTACTCATGAAAATCAAGTCATGAGAAAACATCAAAATAAGGTGAGTGTACAAGTGTTGTGAGAAACATATCATCATGAAAATGGACAATTAAGCTCAATATAGTAATCATCAAGATATGAAACATAAGTGAATCATGAAATCCATGAAAGTTCATCTAGGATGTGAAATCACCAATTGAATCCATGATACTAATTGAAAAATCATCTTAAAAACATGAGCTTCAACATAAATGTGAGATCACTTAGAAACATGAAATTCATCCATATGATTTAAGCTTCAAGGCATATGTATGTCATGTACAAACTAAAGTATACATACATATCCCAAACATGAAGAGTCCACAAAAGTATATGCATGAAGGCACGTGGCTCAAGGATGTATATGTATAAGTGATAGTTTGGACAAGATGGACATATACATGAAGTCAACCAAATTACATATAATGGTGAATACAAGTCAAAAGCATGAATCATCAAAACTAGACTATACAAGTACATCTAATGAACACAAATGAGCTTTTAAGCACAAACATTAAAAAGATATATTTGTAGCTCACTAGTTGTACACATATAAATTCTAGTCTTAATTGAAAACTATCATTCAAGCAAGTAGTCAACACATGAATCACAAAACGTTGTATAAATCAATATGAGAAATACAATTATGATAATCAAAACTATGGAGTGTCAAAACAATCACAAAAATCCATATGATTATTATGATAAAGACATGTGCATTAGATCTATGATCAACATGATAGCTAAAACATAAAGAGAACACAAAATATGGGTTCATATTAAACATGGGTGTCTCAAGAACTAATCATGTAAAATATAAGACTAAAAAACATGGCAATTATCATACTAATCATAAAACAACAAAACATGCTATAAATTGATGAACATATAAAGCATGCAAATATAAATGGAGTTAGAGAATGATACCAAAATCAATGAAGGTGCATCTCTAGTTCTCCAAAAACATGGTGGTCCTCTCCACCTAATCTCCTTGAGTGTGAAGCATCCAAATGATTCTCTTTAGGCTTAGAACGCATCCACCTCAAGGCACCCAAAACTCTCACGTGATGCGAGAGCCTCCACCTACATCAAAAATCAAAGAGGTGGATCTTGGTACCCATTTTCTTGTGGGTCCACGGGGGTTAGTATCTCTCCTAACCCAAACAAGATTAGTTGCTAAATTTTCAATATGTAATCTATCATAGCAAAATCTAGCAAGGTGGCCTTTTCGACCACAATGTGTACAAGTGTACACATGAGCATACATGTTATGATTGTGTCCGTGATGAGCATGTGTATGCCGTGATGGGTGTGCATGCATAGTTGGAGCTTGTTTCTTGCGAACCAAGGATTCCAAACGAGTGTGATTTAAAGCACATTGGCTCAAAGTGGAGCCCAAACAATCAACACTTTTCTTCAAATTATTTATATCATTTTCAATGCTAGAAGATAAAGTGGAGCATGCAATAGGGTGTGCAAGAAGTAGAAACTACACTAGCATGGCAAACATGAATATCAATATCATTTTACAAAGATTTATTTTTATTCAAAACCAAATTCAATTCTTTTGTTATGAAATCAATTTCATTTTTCAAAGTGAGATTTTCTTTAAAAGTAAAATCCAATTTTGAAGATAAGATCTCATTGTGCTTTACAACATCATCACAATCATTTTGTTTTTCAAAAATTCATTTTCCTTTAAAGCAAGTTCGAGTTGAGATTTAAGTGAGTCACATTCACTTGCAATCTCTTCTTCTCTGCAACATCAATTCAAAATTAGAGCATAAATCCTTTAATTCATTTTTCAAAACAAGATTATCATCTTTCAACAAATCATGTTTTTCTAACAAATTCTCAAGCTTTTGAACAAGTTCCATATTTAAAGTTTGAACTTCAAGACATCCATGACAATAGGAACTAGAGCTATCATCTATTTGAGAATCCGATTGTACCTCAAGGGAGTTCTTCCCTTGGACCATGAGGCATTGCTCTTCGGACTTTTCTCTCTTAGATCTCCTCATCTTGTTGATAATCCTTGGAAGCTCGGGAGAAGTCAAGATGCTCCAAACTGTAAAAACCGAATCATAACGATCAAAACATGTAATAAATGTTCATTTAGAGATGCTCTAAGTGCCCTAAGAGCTAATGCATTGGCCTTCTTATGCTTGCTACTATTTGGAGGGATTCTATGGTAATGGCTTGATAAACTAGATGTCCTAGGTCTTTTAAATGTTTAGTTATATTAGCCTTCCAAGCATCAAGTCTAAAATGATCAAACATAGGAGGGCTAGCCATAAGTGCAAACTAAATGTGTGCAAATGAAAATGTAAATGAAGATTAGCAAACCAAGATCTCACTCCTCGGTGGTTAAACCTAAATATCAGGAGCACTAGCTCTGTACCAATTGAAAAGTCACCTAGAGGGGGGTGAATAGGTGACGATGCTAATCTAGTGTACTTAATGCGGAATTTAAAAACTAATTGCAATTACAACAATGATGCACACACAAGCAAGTATAAGATAAAACGATTTGCACAATACACAAAGTAAAGAGAGAGATAGAGAGAGAGTCAATGGATCAAACGCAAACACAGAGATATGTTATCGAGGTTCGAGCACCCAGCTCTACATCCCCGCCTTCGACACACGAAGGATTTCTAATCCACTAGCTAGTTAACCAAGAACTCTCACAAGGAGTACCCAACTCCTCTCTTTACAATCACAACCTCCTCCTGAGGCACAACACCAAGCCAACAATCTCCTCACAACTTGAAGGATTTCAAAACTCAAAACCAATACAAGGATCACCTCACAACCTTGAGGGATACAACCCAATAGCCAAACTTCCTCAACACAATGAGGGAAAGGCACAAAGCTAAGCTAAAGATAGGGTTTACAACTTAGTGGTTTCAAACAACAACCACAAAACAATCTCTTTTTCTCACACAAAATCCTATAGAAAAGATAGTAGATTTTAGCTCAAGTGTGGAGAAAACCAAGGGATTTGAAACCAGCAACTCAAAGAAAATCTTTGGGAAATAAATGAAACCAAGATAGAGAAGTTCAATTCAAAAGCTTTTCCTAAAACCCTTTTCTTTGATTTTTCAAACCCTAATGAAAACACCAAAAAGATTGTTCAATTTGAATCCAAAAACCTATTTTGATTGCAGCAAAAACACCTGAGAGAATGAAAATTTTAGCCCAAAAATTCTTAGAGAAAAACTCTTGCAAATGGGGTATTTATAGGCTAATCCAGAAAATAGCCGTTGGCAGCAGAACTGCCAGAAATACCCTGCTGGTCGACCGCCCAACGGTCAATTTTGACCGTTGTCAGCTACGGTCGACCGTCCGGTCGACCGAAACAAACAGAGAGTAACTCTGTTAACAGTCGGTCGACCGCCCGGTCGACCGGCAAACATGCACACTGATACGTGCATCTGCCAGAACCACGGTCGACCGGACAAGACTGACACAGGCACGGTCGACTGGTGCGGTCGACCGGCTCAGATCAAAAGTTGAGTTTAAAACACAATTTTGAAAAGACTTTGATTTTTATGAAAAATATCCTTAAATAGTACTAAATATAAAACATAAAAATTGATTTGTAGGCAGAGGATTTTGTATCAAAATATTTTGTATCTAATCATTTTTACCAAAAACCAAAAACTGTATTTTCTAAAACTTGAATAGAAAATACGTTTTGTCTAAAACACTTCCAGATACAAAAACATGATAATTAAACACTTTGAAGCATGATGCATATGGATAGAAATCCAATATACATGAAACAAATATATATCATAGTTTTTGTCATTAATTCCAAAATATGTTTTATCAAAAATACCAAAACATATAACACATGAATAAAGGAGTCAAAACTAAGTTTGTCTAGGAAATTAAAGCATGCATGTATATAGAACAAATCATATATACATTAAACCATGTAAACTTGTTTTGATCTTTTTATTCATGAAAACCAAGATCGGTTAAACCAAAAACCGAAAAACCGAAAACCAATATTCAAAACATGAAACGTGTGTGTTGTGAACTTGAGCATTATCATACTATTCTAATCTTTACAATTTAGATCTAAACACAAACTAAACTAGGGATACCTAAGTCTTCTTGTAGAGCGCCGTCTCCAAGTTGACTCGGTCCAAACCGTGATTCACCAAGCTAGACTCCAATGAGTGCTAGATGTCATCTTTGATGCTTAGGCTCTTGAATCACCTTGTGAAAGATGTGTGGAAGCTTTCACCAACTAATATCTTGTTAAATATCTGAAACTTAAACATTGCAAGATTATTAGTACACATAACTACATGAGTTAATCATCATCAAAACTAGAGTGGAAGGCCTTTGGGCCAACAAACCTATCATAACAAAATTTTGCTAAATGGCCTTTGCGGCCACAATGTGTACATGTGTACACCTTAGTATGCTTATGTGTGTGTGAATGATCATGATGTGCAACATAAGCATATGCATGATGGGTATGATGTGCATGAACATGTGGAGTTTGTTTCTTTGAAAACATTGACTCCAATCTAATATGGTTGAATGCACAAGAGTTCAAAGTTGAACTCAAATCATTAATTTATCTTTCAAAACATTAATCTCACTAGTGGTGACATGTAAAGCATGGTGAGATATAGAATCAATTTTCTTTTCTTTTTCGAAACAAAATCTTTTTCTTTTTCACAAATTTTTCTTTTTCAACAAGAGTTTTCTTGAAAAACAACTTCTTTTTGTTTTTCCACCAAATCAATTTTATCCTTCAAAATAGTGTTCCCTTCACACAAATCATTTAATTTAAACATAAGGGAAACATTTTCATTTTTCAAAACATTATTTTCTTTTTCTAAACATGCAATCTTAGATCTAAATGAATCATTTTCTATATGCATGCACTCAAACTTCTTTTTCAAATTTTTATTTTCTTTCTTAATCATGTCATATTTCTCAAGCAATAATTGACAAATGTAGTAAGCTCATCATATGACATGTCCTCATCCTCGGATTCGGTAGTTACCTCAAGGGGGTTATCCCCTTGGACCATATAGCACAAGTTGGAGGTGTTGCTTCCAACGTCCGAATCGCTCCCCGCATAGTATTGATCTTTTTCGCCAAGGGAGATGAGGGTATTCCATACTACAAAAGCCGAATCAAAGTTAGAAACTCTAGATAAATAAACATCATCTAGGGTAGACTTTAAAGCATTAAGGGCTTTTGCATTAGCCTCAATATTCTTACCATATAGACAATAATCATTATTAGTGATGGCAAGATAAACATGATAACCTAGGGCTTTGAGGTACAAGGACATCTTCACCTTCCATATATGGATGTTAAGAATGTCAAACATGGGTGGTGACATGAAGTCCATGGTGTGTGTACAAAATATTGTGATTAGCCTAAAAAATAAGGATCTTTAACTCTAGGTTGTTAGACCCAAATCAGAGTACCAAGCTCTGATACAATTGAAGGTTCACCTAGAGGGGGTGAATAGGTGAAGGTTAATCTAATGGTCACTAAATGCCAAATAATGCGGAAGCTAAAAGCAATTATGACCTAAACAAACTATTTAAACAAAACACCACGTATAACACAAGAGTGTTGCCGAATTCCCGTGAAGGGCTCTGGACAAACTCCTCTACATTCCCTTGAATGGGTTGAGGTGCCGCGTTGGCTCTCTTGGTTGAAATACAAGTGTTAGCAAACAATCCCAAGCAAGTATATCAATAAAGCACACAATGAATATCTAGCATATAGAGATGAGCACAATAAAAGTATGCAAGATATAAACAAAGGAGAAAGAGAGAGAGAGTGAGCAATCGCAAACACAAGGGATTTGTTTCGAGGTTCGAGCACCCTTGCTCTACATCCCCGCCTTCGACACACGAAGGATTTCCACTATGATCGATCCCAATGGATCACCCGGTGCTCCAACACCTACAACTCTCGGACTCCCTAGTCCGTACACACCACAAGCCCACCGGCTCGCCGAGGCCGCACCTCAAACAATGAGCTCGCACCCGAACTCGAAACCACTGAGTCCACACTAGGACCCGAAACAATGCGAACACAACCGTCCGCCTCCTCAAAGAAACAAAGAACAAGTCTTGGTGATCACAATACTTTGATCACCTAAAAACTATCTCACTACAACACTCCTATAAGATGAATAGCAATGGATGGCTCAAGTATTTGTGTGAAAAAACAAGGAAGAGAATGGTGGAGGAAAACTTAAAGAATCTCTTTTAACACTCTTAATAAAAACCCCTTTTGATTGGAAGAATTAGCTCTCAAATTTGTGGAGAAAACTCTTTTAATGGAGTGGGAAAAACTGGCTCAAAGCTCTCCTAAAATCTTATATCAAAACAATGACCAAACCCCCAAATTTATAGGCTGTCAAAAACTAGCCGTTGGGGTCTGTCAGACCTATCGGTCGACCGCCAACGGTCAAAAATCAGACCGTTGGAGCCTCCGGTCGACCGCCCGGTCGACCCAAAAGTACAGAGAGCACTGCTCTCAGTTCCGGTCGACAGGGTCGGCAGACCGGCCATCTGCCAAGTCAAGGCGTGCACGTCTGTGCACGTCGGTCGACCGAGCCGGTCGACCGACTTCAGAGTTAGTCGACTAGCAAGGTAGTAAGTCGACTATCTGAAGCCTGAAAACAGTTTTTCTGGGATTTAAAACTAAGTCTTTTGATTGATATAAAATCCCATAAAATACTTAAAAATCTACAAAAATAGTTTTACCAATATACTTTGATAAACAAACATGCTTGCACAAAATCAAGGCATGTTATAAATGATTTGGACTATTTTTGTAATATGGAAATATTGGCTCAATAGAAAACTTGTATTTTCCAAAATCTTGTTTTCCAAAACTCCTTTAAATAAAAACTAGATATTTTGAACTCATTAAAGCATAGTGTGTATGGATATGATCCACTACACAAATAAGATGAAATATCTAAGTTTTTGACATTAAGCTCTAAACATGATTTTGATTAAAGGATATGTATACAAGAAATTCCAAAAGCCAAAGTATTTTTCCAAAGTAAAAATTCTTTTCTAAAACTAAAAATCTTTATGAAAACATATCTATCAAGAGTGTGTGTGTGATATATACTTGAACGGCCACCAACTACTCTATCCTTTACATTTTATCTAAAACAAAAAACTTATACCTAGACACAAGTCTTGATCTTGAAGTCTTCCCTTGAAGTCTTCTCATCATCTTGACTTGGTCCAAAACACGATCCAACGAGCTCGACTCCTCTTGAGTACTTGATGTGATCTTGATGCATAGGCTCGTGAATCAACCGGTGCTAGCTCCAAAATATGACTTTAAATCCTTTGTTGAAGCTCCACACCAACTAAGATCTTGATAACAAATCTGTCACTAATTAAACACAAGATCATTAGTAAACATAACTACATGAGTTGATCATCATCAAAACTAGAGTGATGGGCCTTTGGGCCAACAGTTGTTTGTTGTAGCTAGAATGGAGAAGGAGATGGAGGAATGATAGAGGAGTGGGTGGTGGCGGAGATGGTGGTGGAAATGGAGGGTGGAATGGTGGCCGGCCAAGGGAAGCATGGGGCTGTTTTTTGGGTGCTGCCATTCGTTCTCTGTGGGGGGAGGAAGGGAAGGAAAAATGAATGAGAGAGAAGAAGAAAATGGGGAGTGTATATATAAAGGGAATCTAGGATTATTACAAGATTGCCATCAACCATTAAAGAGTTCCGTCTCTTTCAAAATAAAAAGGTTGCATCTAGGCAAAAGTGAACTGGACGCGGAGATGAGAGCCGCGTTCAGGAGGAAAACGCGAGATTGCGTTAGACAGAAAAGACAAGAAAGCATGGTTCATAAGATTTAGAATTGATCTTGCAGGACATAAGCATTAAATGCAGAATAGAGATGATCTCTGCATTAAAATCGAATCCGTGTTAGGTGAGCCCCGCGTTTGGCGAGAAGAGAGAAATGAAAAAAGAGAAAAATAAAAATCTGGATAAAATTCCGGTATCTGGGAAAACACTGAAAACTCTAGAAAAGTCCAAAAAATAAAGTAGCTTGGAAAGCTTTTCGAAAATTCTCAAAAATAATAAATATTATTTAAATATTTTTTGGTGAAATCAGTTTTTAGAAATTCAATCCCATTTTCAAAATAAAAATCCTGAAGTCAACTGTCAATACCGGTCTATACCGGGTCGGCCGAATTTTGATAAAATCTGAAAAATCTTAGAAAATGCCAGAAAGGAGAAAATATAATTCTAAGAAGAAATATGAAAGTAGAATTCAGAAATTTGATTCCAATTGTAAACTAAAATTCCTGAAATCAACCAGTGATACTGGCCGACACAAATCCAGGGGAATTTTGATAAATTTAAAAAAATATCAGAAAAAGTATTTAGATAGAAAATGTGATTTTAAGAAGTTATAGGAAAGCCGTTTTTAGAATTTCAACTCCATTTATAAATTAAAAATTCGAGAATCGACCAGCGGTATTGGTCGACCCCGGTTTGAAGATTTTCAATTTAATTCAGGAAAATTCTAGAAAATCATAGAAAATCTAAAATATTAGAAAATGATGTTTGAAACTAAAATCCGTCGAATCAGAATAGCAGAAAAATCAAATCGAGCAATACTCTAGGATCGGGCTCCGGTTCAGACTAGAGCTGACTCCGAGTTCACGAATCTGAATCCATGACACAAGCGTTCATACAAATAACTCATAATACAAAATAAATATAAGAAGTAAATCAAAAAAATATGATCAAAAATACGAATATGCAACTAAGTACGTATTCCGAGAGCGGGGTGTTACACATAGTTAGAGTAGGAGTTGACCTGAAATTGATGGATTTGATTAGTGGACTCGATGGTGATGGACTTGATCTTAGGTTGGGCAGTAGGCGTAGATTGGGTTAACCTAAGCTAATGCATGTATGAACATAATTAATTAGTTACTTAGATTTTCTGAATCTTATGATTGAGCTTAATAGAAGTGGGAATACATGATGATCTTAATCAGATTAGGTGGTGATGATTGGTTAAATATAGATAATTATGTATTTTATATGTTGGGACCTAAATATATCAGTGATTTGCAGTTATTCCTAGTGATTGTAGTTATTCAGTTGTAGAGATAGAGCTATAGTAGGAGTGATTTTATTGATATCGGTAACCACATTATATACATATCTTGGAGTTTGATAACTGTAACACCCCGTTCCTGGAATACGTACTTAGTTGCGTATTCGTATTTTCTGATCGTATTTTTGATTTACTTCCTGTATTTATTTTGTATTATGAATTCCTTATATGATTGTTTTGCCTTGGATTCGGATTTGTGAACTCGGAGTCAGCCCTAGTCTGAACCGGGAACTCGATCCTAGTGAATTACTTGATTTGGTCTTTTCGCTATTCCGATTTGACCGATTTTAGTTTCAAACATCATTTTCTAATATTTTAGATTTTTTGTGATTTTCTGAAATTTCCTGAATTAAGTTGAAAATCTTCAAAACCGGTGTCGACCAGTACCGCTGACCGACTCTCAGATTTTTAATTTACAAACGGAGTTGAATTTTAAGAAAGGCTTTCCAGTAACTTCTTAAAATCACCTTTTCTATCTAAATACTTTTTCTGAGAATTTTCTAAATTTATCAAAATTTCACTGGATTGGTGTCGCCGGTATCACTGGTTGATTCCAGGAATTTTAATTTACAATTGAATCAAATTTCTAGATTCTGCTTTCATATTACTTCTTAGAATTATATTTCTTCTTTTAGACATTTTCTGGGATTTTTCAGATTTTATCGAAATCTGGCCGACCCGGTGTAGACCGGTATTGACGGTCGACCTTATGATTTTTATTTCGAAAATGAGATTGAATTCCTGAAAACCGATTTCACAAAAATCATTTTATAATAATTATTATTTTTGAGAATTTTTGGTAAGCTTTTCAAGTTACTTTATTTTTGGGACTTTTCCGGAGTTTTCGGTGTTTTCCCAGATACCGGAATAGTGTCCAGATATTTCCCCACTTTTCTCTCTCCTCGCCAAACACGAGCTTCACTCCTGGGATTTTGCATTTAATGCGGAGATCCTCTCCATGCTGCATTTAATGCACTGCCAATCAATTCCAATCAAGTCATTATGACTCCCTCTCTCCTCTGTTAAACGCAGCCTTCATACTTTCCCTGGACGCGGCTTTAATTCCCGCGTTTGGCCCATTTTGGCCTAAACGCGGGTTTGGGTGCTGCGTTTGAATGAGAGAAACGCAAGTTCTCTTCTTTTGCTTCTTTTGTTTTAAAAGGTGTGCAACATCATTATACTCTCCCTTCTCTCTCTTCATTAATTTCTTCTCTTCCAAAATGTCTTTTCCAAGATATCCCCACTCCCCTCTCATCATCATAACCAGCCAAGTGGCCAAGAGAGCCACCTAACCTCTCAATTTTACAAAAACCCCCTCTCTTTACATTTTTGAATCTCCTTCACTTTTATGCCAACTATAAAAGGTGTTTTTCCTTCTTTCCTTTTCATTTTTCTTCATTCTCCACCAAAAGAGCCTTCACCCTCACCAACTCCTCCTTCATCTCCACCACATTCCCAACTTCTCCAACTCCCCATCTTCATCTTCCACCTCCTCCATTTCCATTAAAACCACCATAAACCCCAAAACTCCACCAAAGCTTCCACCTTCACCTTTACCTTCTCCACAAAACCATCATCTCCTTGAGACCGGCCACCTCCGTTGGATTGGGGGCCGTGCTCTTCATCATCAGCAAGATTCTAAGACCGGCCACTCCTTTTGGTTTGGGGCCGCGTTCTTCTCCGTTGGCAGGACCTAGGGCCGGTACCCTCCTTTTGGATTGGGGCCGAACTTCCCTTCGTCAGACGCAGCAAAGGAACCTTGTAGGCGAGTGTCTTTGCTCGCCAAAACATGGATAACTCATTCTCGCACTTGTATTCATATATCAAATAATCAACAACCACAAAAGCTAATTCTGCTCTCTGTTGCACTTGATTAGTCGACTTGAACCATATACTAGTCGACTAACCCTTTGAAACGCAGCCTTATTAAGTCGACTTGACCCTTTACTATAGTCGACTAATTCCTTCTCTAAGTTGACTAACTTCTCTCCCTAGTCGACTAACTTTGGCTGATAGCTATGGCTGATCACTTCCTTGTACATGAACCTTATCCTCGGGACTTGTATCATACATTGTTATTCCATGACTTGTCACTTAACGAATATCACCTTCCCTTCTCTCTGTTTGTTTCCTAACGCGGATCCCATGCCCGCGTCTGTGTTCTATTCATTTGTCGTGACGCAGAGTTTATACTCGCGTCCGCGTTCTCCTCGCGTCCTGATTTGAACACGGGTCTCGAACCCCGCGTTTGTGGCACCTTCGCGGCGTGACTCCCGCGTTTGTGACTTCCGCATCTGCTATTTCCTGCGTCTGGTATTTCCCGCGAT
This sequence comes from Agave tequilana, assembly GCA_038442645.1. Lineage (NCBI taxonomy): Eukaryota > Viridiplantae > Streptophyta > Magnoliopsida > Asparagales > Asparagaceae > Agave > Agave tequilana. The sequence continues at coordinate 27,261 of JAVJIF010018731.1, read as the reverse complement.
GCGATTCCCGCGTCTGCGACCCTCGCATCCCATGCTCAAACCCGCGTTTCCCTGTGCACACTCCAATTCCATATACTTCTCTCTCCTGGACTTCTCCCTTACTTTCTCTCTAACGCACCGACGCGTCGATTTCCTGGATTCCGGATATCAGAGATTTCACTAAGATTTAGGCGAGTGATCTCGCTATCCTCTTGCCTTACTATTATTGGTTATACGAGTGTTCTCGCTTTCCCCTTTGACTTTCCTATTTCATCGGTCGACTTGTATTATTCATGACTTATGCTGTTTGGAACTAACGCCTTCTTTGATTGTGTTCAATTATTATTCTGTTACTTAACAAACTTGATATGCTTTTGCTTGATACTTACCATCTACATGCTAATGCCTGTCACTTGTTTATACTACTTGTCATTTTCATGCTACTATTTAACACATGTATATCACCTGGCAGCTGATTTGTTATAATCTAACATCGGACATGCTACCACTTGGCAAGACCCCTTGTTATGACATGACTTGCCACCGGACTAATATCAATCGCTTGACATGACTGGTTACCTGCCAAATATCATCCTCTTGTCATGCTATCACTTGACACCCAGCATGATATACTTGACTCTCATGATTATCACGATAACGGGAATGATGACCTGACATCTTGATAGTACAAAATGTACTCCTGATACTCATGTGATACATTATAGTACGTACAGTACTCCTGATATATCTGCATTCCTGATATTCCTGACTTGCTCTTGCTAATTCCCGGAATCTGATAATCATCAATAATTCATAAAAGGAACAACTTGCATCGGGTCGGGGGAAACTCGCGGCTATCAATATGTGTTCGTGTTTACAGTGGTATTAGGCATGTTGTGCAACTAAAACTTCCGGTCTGACCTGTGGGCCTCCAGGCGACCGAGGGGAGTGCTGGCTCCCTCCTTCTTGGTACCATCTTGATAAGGGCATCCTATAAGACCCTCCTAATCGCCTTGCGGCAGGTTCCGTCCACCAAGCAACGGAACAATCCTGGGCCGTGGTCCGGGTATGTACGGGACCCACTGTAAACATAGTTCGTTGATACCCCCGCTGGTTTCCAATAACAATCTTGCTTTACTCGGATATGGATCTATGTGTGCTGGGACGCTAGTTCACATAGCTAGATATCAGGGTAAGACGAGTAATAATAAAGTGTCAAGATAATAACCGGCTCTTTAAGTTGTAAGTAGAGGTATGTGGAATGGGACGCATACTGAAGCCTGCGACTTAAACGGCTATGAATCTGTGATATGCCTTACCATATTTGCTTGTCCCGGATTTTACATCGGATTTTCGGCTTTATGAGTATTATTATATTAACTGCTCAGGCTCTGCTTTATCCCTTGTATCCACCTGCCTCCTGTTCATTTTCTTATCATGCCCTGAGTACAATTGGATTGTATGTGCTTGGATTATGGTGACATGAGATAAAGGTATATAGATGAGGGTTTCCTTGTTTGGATTATTCCTTCGATGTACTAGTCTCATGGAGCCGTGATCTGAAACCATACAATCAGATTTGCTCGTCCTCGGCTTTATTCGGTTTTATCGCTGCACATGTACTTACCCTTGCTCGCCACTTGGCTTTTGCCTCACCACTCGCCTGGGGAGTTCTGACTCCTCTGGATCCTCATGTCCAGGTTTTGGAGCTTGGAGCGTGTGGATTCTCCCAGTTTTTGATCAGAGTGGCGCAGCTGAAGCGTGGATCTCCAGCAGACCGTTCTGAGCCCCCTTATTCGGCTCTAGAGTTTTCCTGTTATGGCTCTGAGTCTGTCTTTGTACTATTCATGCTTGTACATCTCTTTGTAATCTCACAATTGCGCATATCAGTGATGTAATATTCATGTAATATTGGATCACCTCTGGTGATAACTTTGTAATTGTACTCATGTGTTGGAATGTATAATGCACCACTTGCTTCCGTACTCTGATTCTTGCCTGTACTGATGCTTAGCGTATATACGTGAAGGTATTTCTGACTTGCGTATATACGTTGCAGTAACGTCTCTGTACCCGCAGGATCGGGGCGTTACAGGGTGGTATCAGAGCTTAGGCTCTCACCTCCTCAGTACGTCCAGACGGCAAATTAATGGTAAAAAAATTGCAACTGGAATGCATGAGTCTTGGTTATACAATCCAACTACAAGTACAAAGTTATCCATTCTCTCTTGATAATCTTATCCTTGAATTCTGAAGTTCTCCCATCCTTTCATACTTCAGTTTCTTGTTATTCTTGGACCAACTCGGACATGAAAAGATGGGGAAATCATAATGGTTCTGGTTCTTCCTAGGGTAACCCTAACGGAGAAAATCTTGATTTGAGACTATTTCTGCAAGATATGATGAGACACGATCAAGTACAGACGAAGGTCCCGCACCAAGGATCATTGGTTGCACTCCGGGAACAGAAGCCAGGCGACATGTTGGATTTCAGGAAATTACAGCCGGCAATCTTTTCAAGCATGGAGAAGCCCTGGATGCATAGCAGTGGTCAGTAAACCTGATGGATCTTCTAAGTCAACTTGGGTCCCTGACGAGAACTAGGTGAAAATGATCAAGATTCAGTTAGAAGATGTAGCCTGGATGTAGTAGTTGGCGGAAGCAGCGAGACTGGGAAAGCCCAACACTTGGGACTAGTTCTCGAAGGATTTCTATAAGAAGATTCTTCTCTGTAATAGCCCAGGAAGAAATGAAAGAATGATTTATCAAATTGCGGTAGGGAGATTGGATTGTAAATAAGTACACTGCAAAATTCCTAAGGCAGAGTCGGTCGGTGTTTTACATGGTGGCCGACGAGGAGAACCGAGCAAGCAATATCTTAAGTGAGAAATGAAGATGAAGAGCAGGATGTTTCTTATCCCCAAGCAGCCCAAGGAGTATTCTCAAGTTCTTTTGTCATCATTCGGGAAGTGGAATGGACCCAGAGAAGAAAGATTAGGATGAGTTGCAGATGAAGTTGGTGAAGAGACCCTCTTAATTGATGGAAGTGAAGGCTCAGACAGGCCCTTGGATGCCCTACTAGCTAAACCATCCCTCCAACCTTGCCCTCAACACATGACATGGGAGTATTGTCTGAAGCCGGGCACTTATAACACAACCACCGGAGAGGTCATGAATTATGTCATACACGGGTTCAGAGATTAGTTGAAATGTGACTGTCTGTTCAAGGAGACGGAGAACATCACACCAATCAGATCAACTCATCCAGTATCACCGTTGTGAGGAAATCCAAGACCTACTGGCAGAATAACCTCGCCTCATCCCCAGCATCCAGTATGGAGTCATACACAAAAGAGACCAAGAGTTAGGGCATATGGTAGAAGGAGGCAAACATATAATCTGACGAAAGAGGAAGTCGGGATGCTCAATATGATGGGGTGAGAACAAGAAGGGATGCTCAATATCTAAAAAAAAGGAGCCCTGAAAGTACTGACCTAACTATTTATCCCCATTTTTAGCATGTCCGGGAGTTGGTAAACTTCTCTATATCATATCCTCCTCACTGCACTATCACCATCAATCCTAGTCCATCCTATCTCTCTCCCTATTTCATGTTTCCTACTTCTTTTATTTTTGCTATTCTGATTTTTATGATCTTTATGCCAACTTAAGATATGCGTAGCTAGAGAGGTAATAGCAGGGCAGATGTAGTCACTCTCATTATGTTCTGGCATTCCTCGACTCTGGTATATCACATTGTCTTATACTGGGCAGATCTTCGGCCTCGCATTATATTCTTGTATTTATGGATACATCCTAGGAGACCGGTACGTCAAGTGGAGTAATCATCGCTTATATAATCAGGTAGACTGTATCATTACATTTGAAGTATCAGTATATAACAGTAATTCAGAATCAGGACTTCTGGCAGACAAAGTTATGATATTTTTCATTCCTATTCCTCCAATAGCGGTCATGATTTCTTCAACTATGTTCGTGGAACTCGGATATTCTTAGAGCTGATTTACAGTCAAATTATTACTTAGAAGACAACATTCGGGACATGTTTCGGTTATTATAATTTCTTGATCATGTTCTCAGAGCCACGAACTTCTGGTAATCCTTATTAACTTGGCAGAACCTGGGCTCTGCTAGCCTCGCTAAGCGAGGGTCGTGTTCTAGTCATCCGTGAACCTAACCAGGTGTGAGTTTCGCTGCACCCTGGTGCTTAGCATTTAGCGTTGTGTTATGCGCTGGCTTCGTCGCGTGAGCTTCGCCATATGCGAGTCTCGCAGAGCGTTAGCCTCGCCGCACCCTAATGTTAAACACCTGAGCTGTGTTACGCGATGACCTCATCTAGGCTTGGTTTCATCCGTGGCTAGTCCCTTCAGTGCTTAGCACTCTAGCCCATTCCTCGGATTTCTTCTGCCCAGCGTGCTTTCATGGATCCGCTGAACAGAGTTTTATCACTGTATCTGAGCTATCGCCATGATCATTGTCAATGATCCATTCGACCAATCTTGCAGGAGTAAGATATCTTCTACATGTTTCATCTGCAATCGGGTTACCATTCGGAAGTCAGTATTCAGAAGTCTTCATGATCAATCTATATTCTTGGCTATGTCTTTCAGAGTTAGCAACGCCCAGTATACAGAAATACTTAATTATTGGTCTTCTTGATTCATGCTCAGTATTATCAGGGTTTTCTTTACCTTAGGTATTCTGGTCTATTCTCAGGAATTAGTATGTGTGCAGCACTTCAGAAATTCTACTGCAGACTCTTTATCAAGGACAACATCATGCCATGTAGGATTTTATATTTATGGATTTCAGCACAACGGAATTCTATAGATTTCATCAGCCTTGGTTCACAGTTTGATTTAAGAATTATTAATTATCTCAGCTCACTCTATATTATTCAGAATGGGGTTCTGACAGCGTACTTTCATAAGCAGACATCGAGTCAGTATTATTATGGCACCGTCAGAGGATGTACGGCAGAAGTGCAGAGATGCCTCAGTCTTGAGTTAGCCGTCCAGTTGATCTGGGAGATCAGCTCATAGTTATTCATATCTTGATTGGCATAATCCTCATTCCTATCTTTTTGTGTTCATTTCACCCCTTATCGAAATTGCGAGGACGCAATTTTTTTGTAAGGTGGATGGAGTGTAACACCCCGTTCCTGGAATACGTACTTAGTTGCGTATTCATATTTTCTGATCATATTTTTGATTTACTTCCTGTATTTATTTTGTATTATGAATTCCTTATATGATTGTTTTGCCTTGGATTCGGATTTGTGAACTCGGAGTCAGCCCTAGTCTGAACCGGGAACTCGATCCTAGTGAATTACTTGATTTGGTCTTTTCGCTATTCCGATTTGACCGATTTCAGTTTCAAACATCATTTTCTAATATTTTAGATTTTTTGTGATTTTCTAAAATTTTCCTGAATTAAGTTGAAAATCTTCAAAACGGTGTCGACCAGTACCGCTGACCGACTCTCGGATTTTTAATTTACAAACGGAGTTGAATTTTAAGAAACGGCTTTCTAGTAACTTCTTAAAATCACCTTTTCTATCTAAATACTTTTTCTGAGAATTTTCTAAATTTATCAAAATTTCACTGGATTTGGTGTCGGCCGGTATCACTGGTTGATTCCAGAATTTTAATTTACAATTGGAATCAAATTTTTAGATTTCGCTTTCATATTACTTCTTAGAATTATATTTTCTTCTTTCAGACATTTTCTGAGATTTTTCAGATTTATCGAAATCTGGCCGACCCGGTGTAGACCGGTATTGACGGTCGACCTTATGATTTTTATTTCGAAAATGAGATTGAATTCCTGAAAACCGATTTCACCAAAAATCATTTTATAATAATTATTATTTTTGAGAATTTTTGGTAAGCTTTTCAAGTTACTTTATTTTTGGGACTTTTTCGGAGTTTTCGGTGTTTCCCAGATACCGGAATAGTGTCCAGATATTTCCCCACTTTTTCTCTCTCCTCGCCAAACGCAAGCTTCACTCGTGGGATTTTGCATTTAATGCGGAGATCCTCTCCATGCTGCATTTAATGCACTGCCAATCAATTCCAATCAAGTCATTATGACTCCCTCTCTCCTCTGTTAAACGCAGCCTTCATACTTTCCCTGGACGCGGCTTTAATTCCCGCGTTTGGCCCATTTTGGCCTAAACGCGGGTTTGGGTGCTGCGTTTGAATGAGAGAAACGCAAGTTCTCTTCTTTGCTTCTTTTGTTTTAAAAGGTGTGCAACATCATTATACTCTCCCTTCTCTCTCTTCATTAATTTCTTCTCTTCCAAAATGTCTTTTCCAAGATATCCCCACTCCCTCTCATCATCATAACCAGCCAAGAGAGCACCTAACCTCTCAATTTTACAAAAACCCCTCTCTTTTACATTTTTGCATCTCCTTCACTTTTATGCCAACTATAAAAGGTGCTTTTCCTTCTTTCCTTTTCATTTTTCTTCATTCTCCACCAAAAAAGCCTTCACCCTCACCAACTCCTCCTTCATCTCCACCACATTCCCAACTTCTCCAACTCCCCATCTTCATCTTCCACCTCCTCCATTTCCATTAAAACCACCATAAACCCCAAAACTCCACCAAAGCTTCCACCTTCACCTTTACCTTCTCCACAAAACCATCATCTCCTTGAGACCGGCCACCTCCGTTGGATTGGGGGCCGTGCTCTTCATCATCAGCAAGATTCTAAGACCGGCCACTCCTTTTGGTTTGGGGCCGCGTTCTTCTCCGTTGGCAGGGACCTAGGGCCGGTACCCTCCTTTTGGATTGGGGCCGAACTTCCCTTCGTCAGACGCAGCAAAGGAACCTTGTAGGCGAGTGTCTTTGCTCGCCAAAACATGGATAACTCATTCTCGCACTTGTATTCATATATCAAATAATCAACAACCACAAAAGCTAATTCTGCTCTCTGTTGCACTTGATTAGTCGACTTGAACCATATACTAGTCGACTAACCCTTTGAAACGCAGCCTTATTAAGTCGACTTGACCCTTTACTATAGTCGACTATTTCCTTCTCTAAGTCGACTAACTTCTCTCCCTAGTCGACTAACTTTGGCTGATAGCTATGGCTGATCACTTCCTTGTACATGAACCTTATCTTCGGGACTTGTATCATACATTGTTATTCCATGACTTGTCACTTAACGAATATCACCTTCCCTTCTCTCTGTTTGTTTCCTAACGCGGATCCCATGCCCGCGTCTGTGTTCTATTCATTTTGTCGTGACGCAGAGTTTATACTCGCGTCCGCGTTCTCCTCGCGTCCTGATTTGAACACGGGTCTCGAACCCCGCGTTTGTGGCACCTTCGCGGCGCGACTCCCGCGTTTGTGACTTCCGCGTCTGCTATTTCCTGCGTCTGGTATTTCCCGCGATGCGATTCCCGCGTCTGCGACCCTCGCATCCCATGCTCAAACCCGCGTTTCCCTGTGCACACTCCAATTCCATATACTTCTCTCCCTGGACTTCTCCCTTACTTTCTCTCTAACGCACCGACGCGTCGATTTCCTGGATTCCGGATATCAGAGATTTCACTAAGATTTAGGCAAGTGATCTCGCTATCCTCTTGCCTTACTATTTTATTGGTTATACGAGTGTTCTCGCTTTCCCCTTTGACTTTCCTATTTCATCGGTCGACTTGTATTATTCATGACTTATGCTGTTTGGAACTAACGCCTTCTTTGATTGTGTTCAATTATTATTCTGTTACTTAACAAACTTGATATGCTTTTGCTTGATACTTACCATCTACATGCTAATGCCTGTCACCTGTTTATACTACTTGTCATTTTCATGCTACTATTTAACACATGTATATCACCTGGCAGCTGATTTGTTATCATCTAACATCGGACATGCTACCACTTGGCAAGACCCCTTGTTATGACATGACTTGCCACCGGACTAATATCAATCGCTTGACATGACTGGTTACCTGCCAAATATCATCCTCTTGTCATGCTATCACTTGACACCCAGCATGATATATTGACTCTCATGATTATCACGGTAACGGGAATGATGACCTGACATCTTGATAGTACAAAATGTACTCCTGATACTCATGTGATACATTATAGTACGTACAGTACTCCTGATATATCTGCATTCCTGATATTCCTGACTTGCTCTTGCTCATTCCCGGAATCTGATAATCATCTAATAATTCATAAAAGGAACAACTTGCATCGGGTCGGGGGAAACTCGCGGCTATCAATATGTGTTCGTGTTTACAGTGGTATTAGGCATGTTGTGCAACTAAAACTTCCGGTCTGACCTGTGGGCCTCCAGGCGACCGAGGGGAGTGCTGGCTCTCTCCTTCTTGGTACCATCTTGATAAGGGCATCCTATAAGACCCTCCTGATCGCCTTGCGGCAGGTCCGTCCACCAAGCAACGGAACAATCCTGGGCCGTGGTCCCGGGTATGTACGGGACCCACTGTAAACATAGTTCGTTGATACTCCCGCTGGTTTCCAATAACAATCTTACTTTACTCGGATATGGATCTATGTGTGCTGGGACGCTAGTTCACATAGCTAGATATCAGGGTAAGACGAGTAATAATAAAGTGTCAAGATAATAACCGGCTCTTTAAGTTGTAAGTAGAGGTATGTGGAATGGGACGCATACTGAAGCCTGCGACTTAAACGGCTATGAATCTGTGATATGCCTTACCATATTTGCTTGTCCCGGATTTTACATCGGATTTTCGGCTTTATGAGTATTATTATATTAACTGCTCAGGCTCTACTTTATCCCTTGTATCCACCTGCCTCCTGTTCATTTTCTTATCATGCCCTGAGTACAATTGGATTGTATGTGCTTGGATTATGGTGACATGAGATAAAGGTATATAGATGAGGGTTTTCTTATTTGGATTATTCCTTCGATGTACTAGTCTCATGGAGCCGTGATCTGAAACCATACAATCAGATTTGCTCGTCCTCGGCTTTATTCGGTTTTATCGCTGCACATGTACTTACCCTTGCTCGCCACTTGGCTTTTGCCTCACCACTCGCCTGGGGAGTTCTGACTCTCTGGATCCTCATGTCCAAGTTTTGGAGCTTGGAGCGTGTGGATTCTCCCAGTTTCTGATCAGAGTGGCGCAGCTGAAGCGTGGATCTCCAGCAGACCGTTCTGAGCCCCCTTATTCGGCTCTAGAGTTTTCCTGTTATGGCTCTGAGTCTGTCTTTGTACTATTCATGCTTGTACATCTCTTTGTAATCTCGCAATTGCGCATATCAGTGATGTAATATTCATGTAATATTGGATCACCTCTGGTGATAACTTTGTAATTGTACTCATGTGTTGGAATGTATAATGCACCACTTGCTTCCGTACTCTGATTCTTGCCTGTACTGATGCTTAGCGTATATACGTGAAGGTATTTCTGGCTTGCGTATATACGTTGCAGTAACGTCTCCGTACCCGCAGGATCGGGGCGTTACAATAACAGTTATCAATTGATCTCAGTTATTGGTGGTTATATGATTAGAACCGATTGGTATCGATGAGAGGACTAATTATCGATTCATTGACATGATGAATACTGTATCGGATACTTGGATTTGGGTTCAATGTTGATATTCACAGTGATTGTATAGAGACTGTGGTTGATGGATTAGTTACTATTGTATTTTAGTGTAGATGGATATGAGATATTGACCAGTTATAGATGAGACTGTTTATTGGACAGTATCTGGATTCGTTATTGTATGGATTCATGTTATTGAAAGTACTGGGAAAATATTATCGGACCATAATACTTTCATTGTTCCATTGTTCTACCGTTTACATAGTAATATTGTTCACATACCCTTTACATAGTAATATTGTTCACATTGTTATTGTTACATTGATCTTGTTACCGTCATTGTATCGTCCCAGTAATTGAAATAACATAGATATTGACTGAATTGAATAATAATGTAAATTGACAACTTACACTGGGATTGGGAAAATTGATGGAGGAGACAGCGTCTGTATTTTGGGTGGACCTAGGATACAGGTTGCGCAGCCGAGATACGGTTCCACTGTAGGGTTTTGGGGGATGACTAACATCCCGTATTATTCATATTGTTATTGTTATTGATTGTTATTGTTATTGTTATTGACTACCTGCAGTAGGACTAGTTCAGCGTCAAGTGATTGGGCCGTGGTTCCGGGTATGTACAAAACCCACCTAAAGTATGGACAATGTCTCTTCTATTAATTTCAATAACTTAGGACGTTGATTGACACGTGTGGTAGGCGTAGTATGGGATGCGTCTACTGCATATGACAATTGGTGTTCGCTGACATAATAAATGATAATAAATTGTTTATAGCATATTGTGACTGACTATAATCACCTGACTGTGCATATGTATACTATGATAGACATATTATTGTACATATGACCTGATTTGTATACCAGACTAGTGGCATATGCTAGGTTACACTCTTGACATTAGTGGGTTCCTTTTATCATGATACCTGTTATATATCGTTCATAACTTTGTTCCTTATTTTGATTATTCTGTTATCTTTTATTTCAATATCATGTTGCAATTTCTTATGTTGTTTTTATGCACGAGCACCTTTTCCTTTACACACACTCACTAGGTCGCTTCTGACGACCCTGGATTCGCACGTCCAGGGCTTTGGACATCTTTTTTTATTATTCAGGTGTTCGTTGAGCTCGTACGCTTCGCAAGGAGTTGGAGGTTCTCTTTTTTATTCTGCTATTCTTTCCTTTCTTTATACTTACTATTATTCTTTGATTCCTATATATCACACTTAGCTTCTATTCCATTCCTTATTTCATCTGGGATCATGTGTAGTCATTATATGTATTATTGCAATGATCGTTAATATTATGGTTTAGATTTATAAATTGTTCAGGTTACTTTAGGTTTAGCGTGTATACGTGGGATTTTTTTCTCGCGTATATACGTCGCTGACTCTCGTCGCGACTCCTTTTCCACGTATTTGGGAAGCGGGGCGTGACAAAGAACATGATAGATTATTTTGGTTCAATAAAAATCACTGAATAGGATTTGGATGGTTTTGAAAAATTACCAATATTTTTCTAGGAAAGAAGAATTCTAAACTACATATATATAATTTCATGTCCACTTGGAATATATTTCAAGCATGTCATCTAGAATCTCATTTTAGATTTCTACATAATTTTCTTCTAACTTTTTGTTTCCTAAAAGCTCTGTCAATAGCATGAATATTTTATTTTATTTTAGTTTTTTAAAATATCATACTAAACATGTTTGGTAGAAAGAAAGAGACAAAAAGTGGGAAAAAAATTTTTTGAACTAGTCAAATCCAAACAGCTGGAATTCTATTAAACTAGACTTCCTTAAATGATACAGCTATAGTAGCCAAGGGATTTAATGGGCTAAGAGGATTTTGTACGATTGGTTTGGGGTATTTAATTTCATATTGAGGGTATAACTGAATTTTTACATTTAAATTATGTAGAATATAAGGGTTATAAGGATAATTTGGAGGAGGGGTTTACTTACTAATTTTTGGGTCTACTAACTAACGGGTGTGCTTATCACTTTTTTGGGTTTGACTAGTGTGTCATTATTTTTTTTGACACTAAAAATATACAAGTGTGCCATTATTTTTTTGACACAGTTGTCCTCGTGGAATAGCCTAAAATGCCCTTCCCTCTTCTTCCTTTGCCTTCTTCTTTTCTGGCGAACAACAGCGAGCTTCCGTCGGTGCTCCCCCTACCTCGTCGGTGCTCCCCCTCCCCGCGTCCACGGCCTACCGCCCCCTTCCCCTCCCCCCCGGACGACCCCCCTACCTGCCTCCCTCCTCCCCTCTCCTACCCCGCCCCAATCACCCCCACCGCTCACTCTTCCGGATCCCCTCCCCCCCGATCTCTATTCGGCCAACTCCTCTAGAACATAGATCTCTTTGTTCAGTCGGATTTGGTCGAATAGAGATCTCTGTTTTCGGGAGGAGTTGCCGAATAGAGATTGGGGGAAGGGAGATCAGGGGTAATTCCATCAAGGAGGGGGAAGGGAGGGAGGTCGGGTGGATCGCCAAGGAGGGGGGAGGGAGAGGAGGGGAGGAGGCGGAGCGGAGAGGGTCGGAGGGGGTGGCGGGGGTGATGGTGAGGTGTCGACGGGCAGCGTCAGCGAATGAGAAGGAAAGGAGGAGAAGGAGGTAATTTTATCATTTTTGAAATTTAGGGGGTGCTTTGTTGGCCCAAGGTTACAATCACCCTTGCTTAGTGTATTTTGATGATTACAAAACATATTAGTTATTTGTACTAATAACATTTGTTGTTTAAGTGTGTTTTCAGATTTCTATTCATACTAGAAGTCCTCTCTCACAAATACAAGGTTTGGATTCAAGTCAACTCCAATTGGGCTCAAGATGAAAATTGAAGATCAAGTGAAGATAGCCCATCTTGAAGCATTGCCTTGAAGTCCTTTAGAAGTTTGTAAGTTTAGAATGTTAAAGTTTGAATATAGGAAATTTGGCTCTAGGATTTGCACACACACTTGTTTCATGTATTTCCTATGTTTTGAAAATGGTTATTGAAAATGGTATTTCTAAGTTTTATGCCTTAGTTTATATATACATGTACCAAAGCTTTATATCTTGAAAAACTTGTTTAAAACATGTGTATAAACTATTTTCTGCATAATACTTAGCTATATGTATTTTTAAAAATAGTTTTACAAAAATTCCATCTTCAAAACAGACCAGTTTTTCAGTTTCAGGCAACATCGGTCGACCGGCCCGGTCGACCGGCGCTGTGTCTGGACATGCACTGTTTGTGCATGTCCGTCGGTCGACCGGACCGGTCGACCGACGGAGAGCATTCTGCTCTCGGGAATTTTCGGTCGACCGGACCGGTCGACCGGAAGAAGGAAACTGTGTTTCCTCCTTTTGGGTCGGTCGACCGGACCGGTCGACCGGAGCCAACGGCTACTTCCAGCTAGGCTGGCGGTCGACCGGACCGGTCGACCGCCAAGCCTGCAACTTAGCAACGGCTCTTTCCTCTTTGGGATTTTCTGAAAAACTGTTTTTCTTTTCTGCTTTAACAGATTTTTGGAGAGTTGTTGGGGTGCTTTTGCAGGTTGAATTAGGTGTAAAGAAAATGTTTTTAACTTATTTTCAACCCTATAAATAGAGGAGAAGTCTCTCCTTCATATCACTTAGAAAAATCCTCAAGTTTTGGTGTTTTCAAAAGAGAAAAGAAATTTGTTTAAAGCTTTCAATTCCTACTCTTTTAAGTCTGATTTTTCAGTTGTGTTTGATTACTCATATCACTCTACAACTGAAGTTTTCTCACCACACTTCATAGAGCCAAAAATCCTATACTCATTCTATAGTGAAGTTGTAATTGAAGTGAGAGTGTTTGTAAAAGAGTTTGTGAAAAGTGTAGTGATCTTGTTGTGATCACTTTGTTCTTGTAATCTTTTCTTTGTGGAGCAACCTCTTCGGTTAGAGGTCCTTTGTACTCGGTGGAGCTCGGTGCTCGGTCTTCGGTAGACCAATTGTAAAGGCATCCTCGGTGGATAGTGGAAACCCTTCACGGAGGTGAAGGCGGGGACTAGAGCAAGTGTGCTCGAACCTCGAAACAAATCATCTTGTTTGCGATTGCCTTTGCGTTATTCTTGCTTTCAATTTCTCTTGCTTTATATTGTCTTGAATTATTTGTTTGAGAACTAACCTCTACTTGTGCAATCTTGTCTTGTTTACTTTACTTGCTATACTTGTTGTGTTACATTGTGTGCATTTCATTTCTCATCATCATACTTGACATTGATCGATCACACCTCAATACAACACGGTTGCATTGCGCACCTCTAACCCATATCTAGGGGAATTGGGAGGAAGGAGTTCAGAACCTCGCAAGGGGTATTCGGCTCTTAGTCGTGTTTTGAGAGATCGTTGCATCACTCATTTAATTAAAGTTTAAAAAGATCATTAGATTAGCATTCACACCTATTCACCCCCCCTCTAGGTGTTTTTCATATTGGTATCAGAGCTTGGACTCTAGGATTTGGTTTAACAACCTTAGAGAAGATCCTTTGCTAATCATTTCATTCATATTCATATAGTAAAAATGGCCGATTGAATTAAGACCCCTCCTAAGTTTGATGGACTTAACTTTCCCATATGGAAAGTTAAGATGACCGTGTTTTTGCAATCTCTAGGTAGCCGAGTTGCAAAGGCCGTGACTAAGTCCTTTAATGTACCCCCGGTGACGAATCCACTTGGTCCGAAATAGAGACTAAGGAATTCGATGCCAATGCCAAAGCTCACTATGCACTTCTTCAAGCCCTAAATGATGATGACATAGCTAGGGTTATACATTGCAAATCCGCATATGAGATTTGGTCACACTTGATAGTCACTCATGAGGGGACCTCACAAGTAAAGAAGGCTAAGATTGACCTTCTTCGGTCTCAATATGAAACATTTAGCATGCAAGACAATGAAACCATAGATGATATGGTTACAAGATTTACCAAGATTACTAATGGACTCTCTTCTTTAGGTGAAGATATCAACAATGATCAAAGAGTAAGGAAGATCATCCGGGCTCTCCTCCTTCATGGGAAGTTAAAGCAAAACCTTGAAGGAACTCAACGACAATGAAGAGATGGAGCTTATAGGTCTCATTGGGAACCTCAAAACCCATGAGATGGAAAGGAAAGCAAGGGAGGACATGGCTCCTACCAAGAAGAAGACTATTGCCTTCAAGTGTCAATCATCACACTCCGACGAAGATGATGAAGAAGAAGATGACGAAGAGCTCTCACTTCTAGTCAAAAATGTTCGGAGGATGTACAACAAGGCGAAGTTCCAAGGTAGAAGGAGATGGCAAGGAGGCAAAGAAGAAAGAAAGATCATATGCTTCAATTGCCAAAGACCGGGACACATTGTGGCGGAGTGTCCGGACAAAGCTAAGCCCTCCACTTCTAAGAAGCCTTACAAGAAGAAGGCTATGAAGGCAACTTGGGATTCGGAGACCGAATCCGAGGAAGAAATAGACACCGCCAACATGTGTTTCATGGCTAATGAAGGCACAAGCAAGGTAACATCTTCCCCTTCTCATGATAATGAACTTTCTATGGATGTGTTAGAAGAAGCTTTGTTGAGTTGTCACAAAATTATGATTTCTTAAAGAAAAAGTATTTAAAAATGAAAAGGAAAATGAATCTTTAAGTCATCAAGTTTTTACTCTTACAAAAGAAAAGGATGATTTGGTTTCCACCTTGGCCACTACTAAAAATGATTTTAAAAAAATATAAGATTTCTTGCAAAGGTAAGGCCCACTAATTGATTCTAACGAAGTTTCTATGCTCAAGGAAAGATTAGACTCATTAAGTGTTGTTTTGAAAGATTGTGAATTTAACAAGAAGAAAATTGAGGCTATGTTTCCTAAGAAGCAAGCCCCAAAGAAAAATGCTCATGCTCATGTTCATGTTCATGCTACACAACCTAAACAACATGGCAAAACCCCAAAACATGCTCACACTACACATACACATCATGCTTTCATGTATAGAAAAGTGTACTCATGTTCACATTGTGGCGGAAAGGACACTTAGCTAATTTTTGTTATGATAGACTAAGTGCATCACATCATAATGTTTGGGTTCGTAACACTAACTTTCAAGGACCCAAGAAAGTTTGGGTACCAAAGTCAACAATTGTTTTAAATGATGTAGGTACTTTCCAAATCCCAACGACGTAGAGGATTGTGGTATCTTGATAGCGGTTGCTCAAGGCACATGACTTAGGACATCAACAACTTTGCAACCCTATCAAGATATCATGAAGGTGGCACCGTCACCTTCAGAGATGACGCCAAGGGTAAAATCATCGGTATTGGTAATGTAAAACTTGGCACCTCTCCTTTAATTGAAAATGTAGTTTTAGTTGATGGCCTCAAGCATAATCTCTTGAGTGTTAGTCAACTTTGTGATAAAGGTTTTGATATTGTTTTTGATAATGTTTCTTGTAAAGTAATTGATAGAACTTCTAATGTTTGTGTATTTTCCGGTTTTCGTGAAAGCAATGTTTATATGATTGATATGTTGAATATGTCTTGTAATATTACTTGTTTGAAAGCCCTCGATGATGACTCTTGGTTGTGGCATAGGAGATTAGGGCATATTTCTTTTGATCATATTTCTAGATTAAATTCAAAGGAAATGGTGAAAGGTATTCCTTACTTGAATTTTGAAAAGGACCGAGTTTGTGACGCATGTCAATTTGGGAAACAAACTAAGTCTTCTTTCAAGTCAATTAAGGATATCATGACATCACGTCCTTTGGAATTAATCCATATGGATCTATTTGGCCCAACACAAACCAAAAGTCTAAGTGGGAATAGATTTGCTTATGTTTTGGTTGATGATTTTTCAAGATTTACATAGGTTTTCTTTCTTGAACACAAAAACCAAGCATTTTCGTATTTCCAACTTTTAAGAAAAGAGTTGAAAAAGAAAAGGATTCTTTGATTTTGAGAATAAGAAGTGATAGAGGAGGTGAATTCATTAACCACCCTTTACCACTTTTTGTGATGAACATGGAATAAAGCATGAACTTTCTTGTCCTTGAACTCCACAACAAAATGGAGTAGTTGAACGGAAAAATAGAACATTACAAGAGATGGCTAGGACAATACTAAGTGAATATGGTCTACCACATTATTTGTGGGCCGAGGCCGTTAATACATCATGCTACATATCAAATCGCGTTTTCTTGTGTAAAAATACTAATAAAACTTCTTTTGAAATGTACTTTTCTAGAAAACCAAATGTTTCTTATTTCAAAGTTTTTGGATGCAAATGTTTTGTTTTAAATACAAAAGATAATTTGGGAAAATTTGATCCTAAATCTTATGAGGCTATTTTTGTAGGTTACTCAAATACTAGTAAGGCTTATAGAGTTTTCATTAGATCATCATTGACTATTGAAGAGTCTATTCATGTTAAGTTTGAGGAATCTAACAAGTTTGTTAAGAATGTTGTAGAAATAGATGCATTGGATGAAGGCATGGAGAAAGTGACCTTGGAGGATGCTTCTACTATGGGAGACAAACCAAAGGATGATGAAGGAAGCAAAGCTAAAGTGGAAGAGGCACAAGGGAATGAAAATCAAACACATGAGGTGGAGCCTACTCAACCACTACCAAAGGATTGGAGATACAATCCGCATCATCCCAAGGACCTCGTCATAGGTGAAGTATCAAAAGGGGTAACCACTCGCTCTAGACTTCATGACTATTGTGGTAACTATGCATTCATTTCTCACATTGAACCCAAAAATGTCCTCGAAGCCGAGGCCGATTCATATTGGTTGCTAGCCATGCAAGAGGAGCTCAATCAATTTGAGCGCAACCAAGTTTGGCACCTTGTTCCTAGGCCCCACGATAGACCAACAATTGGTACTAAGTGGATCTTTAAGAACAAGTTGGATGAATCGGGTAATGTAGTTAGAAACAAGGCTAGGTTAGTTGCCCAAGGTTACACTCAAATCGAAGGATCGATTTTGAAGAAACCTTTGCACCCATAGCACGACTTGAAGCCATACGGATGACACTAGCATTTGCCTCATATAAAGATTTCAAATTATTTCAAATGGATGTTAAAAGTGCTTTTCTAAATGGATTTATTGAAGAGGAGGTGTATGTTGAACACCCCCCCGGGTTTGTTGATCCTACACATCCGGATTTTGTTTTTAAATTAGATAAATCTCTTTATGGTTTAAAACAAGCCCCTAGGGCTTTGTATGAAAGACTTTCTTCATTTTTGACTTCAAATGGTTTTAAGAAAGGTAAAATTGATACAACTTTGTTTACAAAACATGTAGGAAAGGATATTCTTATTGTACAAATTTATGTGGATGATATTATTTTTGGTTCTACTAATGAATCTCTTTGCAAAGCTTTTGAATCATGCATGAAGGATGAATTCGAAATGTCTATGATGGGGGAACTCAACTATTTCCTTGGACTCCAAATCAAGCAAAGGAAGGATGGGATCTTCATCAATCAAGCCAAGTACACAAAGGAACTAATCAAGAGATTCGGGCTTGAAGGATCTAAAGTAAGCAAAACTCCCATGGCAACAACTACAAAGCTTGACAAGTATGAACAAGGTAAAAGTGTAGACATTAAACTTTATAGAAGCATGATTGGTAGCTTGCTTTATTTAACGGCTAGTAGGCCGGATATTATGTTTTCCGTTTGTCTTTGTGCACGTTTTCAATCTTGTCCTAAAGAGTCTCACATAATAGCGGTTAAACGCATAATTAGATACCTTAAGGGCACCATTGAAATGGGTTTGTGGTATCCGAAAACGGCCAATTTTCTATGACTAGTTTTCGGATGCCGACTATGCGGGTTGTAGGGTAGATAGGAAGAGCACAAGTGGAACATGTCAATTCTTAGGTAATTGTCTTGTATCTTGGTCTTCCAAAAAGCAAAATTCGGTAGCCCTATCAACCGCCGAGGCGGAGTATGTTGCGGCTGGAGCTTGTTGTGCACAAGTTCTTTGGATGAAAAACTACTCTCCTTGACTATGATTTACACTTTGATCATGTTAAAATATTTTGTGATAATACTAGTACTATTCACATGACAAAGAATGCAAATCAACATAGTAAACCAAACACATTGACATTAGGTATCACTTTCTTAGAGATCATTATGAGAAAGGTGATATTGTTATTGAATATGTTTCTACCGATTTTCAACTTGCCGATATTTTTACTAAACCTTTAGACTATGCTAGATTTTCATTCATTTGTGGTGAGTTGAATGTTTGTATTATGGACTCTTAAAAATAAAATTTTTTTTTTTGTTTTAACCCTTTTTGATGTATGACAAAAAGGGGGAGAATAAGTTTGTTTGATATTTGGAAAATAAGTGTTTAAAGTTTAAATTTTTTTTAAGTGTTAAGTTTAATTTTTTTTAGTTTGATACTATTTGAGTTTCATTTCATGAAGAAAAAGAAAGTTTGTGTTTATTTGAGTTTTGGACAAAAACTATTGTGTTTGTTAAATGCTTTATGTATGCTTACATAGCTTTTCATATTCATGATAATTTGAGGGGAGCTTTTCAAGCTTTTCCTCCTTTATTTGTTTCAATAACTTATATGTTTTGTCATCATCAAAAAGGGGGAGATTGTTGGCCCAAGGTTACAATCACCCTTGCTTAGTGTATTTTGATGATTACAAAACATATTAGTTATTTGTACTAATAACATTTGTTGTTTAAGTGTGTTTTCAGATTTCTATTCATACTAGAAGTCCTCTCTCACAAATACAAGGTTTTGGACTCAAGTCAACTCCAATTGGGCTCAAGATGCAAAATTGAAGATCAAGTGAAGATAGCCCATCTTGAAGCATTGCCTTGAAGTCCTTTAGAAGTTTGTAAGTTTAGAATGTTAAAGTTTGAATATAGGAAATTTGGCTCTAGGATTTGCACACACACTTGTTTCATGTATTTCCTATGTTTTGAAAATGGTTATTGAAAATGGTTATTTCTAAGTTTTATGCCTTAGTTTATATATACATGTACCAAAGCTTTATATCTTGAAAAACTTGTTTAAAACATGTGTATAAACTATTTTCTGCATAATACTTAGCTATATGTATTTTTAAAAATAGTTTTACAAAAATTCCATCTTCAAAACAGACCAGTTTTTCAGTTTCAGGCAACATCGGTCGGACCGGCCCGGTCGACCGGCGCTGTGTCTGGACATGCACTGTTTGTGCATGTCCGTCGGTCGACCGGACCGGTCGACCGACGAGAGCATTCTGCTCTCGGGATTTTCGGTCGACGGACCGGTCGACCGGAAGAAGGAAACTGTGTTTCCTCCTTTTGGGTCGGTCGACCGGACCGGTCGACCGGGAGCCAACGGCTACTTCCAGCTAGGCTGGCGGTCGACCGGACGGTCGACCGCCAAGCCTGCAACTTAGCAACGGCTCTTTCCTCTTTGGGATTTTCTGAAAAACTGTTTTCTTTTTCTGCTTTATCAGATTTTTGGAGAGTTGTTGGGGTGCTTTTGCAGGTTGAATTAGGTATAAAGAAATGTTTTTAACTTATTTTCACCCTATAAATAGAGGAGAAGTCTCTCCTTCATATCACTTAGAAAAATCCTCAAGTTTTGGTGTTTTCAAAAGAGAAAAGAAAATTTGTTTAAAGCTTCAATTCCTACTCTTTTAAGTCTGATTTTTCAGTTGTGTTTGATTACTCATATCACTCTACAACTGAAGTTTTCTCACCACACTTCATAGAGCCAAAAATCCTATACTCATTCTATAGTGAAGTTGTAATTGAAGTGAGAGTGTTTGTAAAAGAGTTTGTGAAAAGTGTAGTGATCTTGTTGTGATCACTTTGTTCTTGTAATCTTTTCTTTGTGGAGCAACCTCTTCGGTAGAGGTCCTTTGTACTCGGTGGAGCTCGGTGCTCGGTCTTCGGTAGACCAATTGTAAAGGCATCCTCGTGGATAGTGGAAACCCTTCACGGAGGTGAAGGCGGGGACTAGAGCAAGTGTGCTCGAACCTCGAAACAAATCATCTTGTTTGCGATTGCCTTTGCGTTATTCTTGCTTTCAATTTCTCTTGCTTTATATTGTCTTGAATTATTTGTTTGAGAACTAACCCTCTACTTGTGCAATCTTGTCTTGTTTACTTTACTTGCTATACTTGTTGTGTTACATTGTGTGCATTTCATTTCTCATCATCATACTTGGCATTGATCGATCACACCTCAATACAACACGGTTGCATTGCGCACCTCTAACCCATATCTAGGGGAATTGGGAGGAAGGAGTTCAGAACCTCGCAAGGGGTATTCGGCTCTTAGTCGTGTTTTGAGAGATCGTTGCATCACTCATTTAATTAAAGTTTAAAAAGATCATTAGATTAGCATTCACACCTATTCACCCCCCCTCTAGGTATTTTTCATGCTTTTATCAAACTGGTGAGTGCCTTAATCTGTTATGTGCCTTTATCAATTTTATGGGTGGCAATATCCGTTCCGCAAAGAGCGGGCAATGAGAATTGGAATGGGGCGAGGGGTACTTATTTATAAGGAGATGAAAAGTTTGGGTCGTTGGTTGGTCCAGGGTGTTGTGGATGTTAGCTAAGGAGGAATAGGCTGGATTCAAAGAGTTTTCTTTGGGAGAGCCTCGTCTTGGACCAAATAACAGCGGGCTAATTGATGGGCCACTTGGGCCGGTCTCTGAGTGTGATGTCACTAAGAGCGAGGGATTTGTGTACGCGGGGAAGAAAGGGACACGCGGAGGTTGGATGCTTCGCCAAAGCTGGTTGGGACGATATCATTGGTGGTCGATGAGGTTCAGACGGAGTCAGAAGGAAATTCTTTGAGGCTTCATGGTTAGGACCGGGTGTGCGGGTATGATCCTCGTGAGAAGGATAAGACGGCGGAGGCCTATTATTCTGATGGGGAGTACAGGGGAAGGGCCAGTGGGGGAGCACATGGACCGCTCATTAGTGAGGAATTCATCTTGAGTGGGTAATGGATTGCAGGAGCCTTTTCAAGATGAATTCGAGAATTTATCGGCATGTGTCCGTCGAAAAGGCTAGAGAGATTAAGAAAAAGAAGAAGGGGAAGACGATTCAAGGTTCTATGTAAGAGTTCCTGACCGAGAGCGAGCGGTCAGAGTTGGAGGAGGAGTTCTCTTAGTTGTGGTGGGAGGGCATCAACTGACCGTAAATAGCGCGACAACGTGGTTGGAGGATGACACAGGAGAAGGATAGAGCTGGAATAGATTTTTATGGCGACAATATAGCAGTCAACGGAATAGGAAGCTCTCAGCAGCAGTGTCGCCAACGGAGGACTCTGGAGTTGGAGTTTTTCATTTGCACGCTTGTACCTTTTGTTTTCTCCGGTCACCTGTGTGTACACAGTTTCTTGACTTCTGCAGAGCTAGGTTGTTTTCATTAATTTCTTTTAATAAAATGTGGGGGACCGTATTGGTTCACCGTTTTTCTAAAAAAGAAGTTTTTCTTTGTTTTTTTTTGTTCCTCACGCATGTTGGTTCAGAGAGAGATATTGTTTGAATAAATCTTTTTCTAAATTTAATTCTAAAAGCAGACCTCCTTTAAATTTATTTTCAAAAATCAACCTCCGACATGCCAGCTCGGCATACGTAGGCCTTGAGTAGTTATGCTCCGCCAATGTGGCGTACTCCGATCGTAGACGCCTATCATTTTTTAATCTAGGGTTAGCAACCTCAGACCAAATTCCTCTTTTTGAGCTTCTAAAATTGGTCCGAATTTCTCAATCCTGGATCAAGAATGAAATATAGTTTTGAAGAAATCTGAGTCTTAGTCAAGCACCACAAAACCCACTTAACAAAAAAAAAGTTTTCTTGGTCCAGAGTTGGCAACCGCGGATCAAGAGTGGTGCATAATTTTGATCTTTCAATCTTTGTCCGGGGTTGACAATCTCAGACCAAAAATAAAACTCAAAATTGAACTTCACTCTAGGTCTAGAGTTCCTAGCCCCGGACTAAACTTTGAAAGCTCAAAAGATAATGCATTTGGTTTGGGGTTATACATTTGGTCCAGGGTTGCTAACCCCTGACCAAAAATTACAGGCCGCCCCGACCGAAGCCCGTCATGCTGGTGGGGGCGAAACGTCACAGCGCCTATGTGGCGCGGACATGATATATCAGAGGTCAATTTTTGAAAATAAATTTGAGAGAAGTCTATTTTTGAAAGTAAATTTAGGAAAAGAATTTATTCAAAAAATGCTCGAGAGGTAATTATAATGGAACTTATGTGGCAAGATTTTGCAAATGTTAGATTCTCTGCATCTCCATTTTTGCCGAGC
This sequence comes from Agave tequilana, assembly GCA_038442645.1. Taxonomy (NCBI): domain Eukaryota; kingdom Viridiplantae; phylum Streptophyta; class Magnoliopsida; order Asparagales; family Asparagaceae; genus Agave; species Agave tequilana. The sequence goes on along the minus strand of JAVJIF010018731.1, from coordinate 4,388 downwards.
TTTACCTTATTTTTAGTTTCCTATTTATTTGAGACTTTTATTTTTATTTTCTTAAGATTCCGTTGAATCTTTTTGTTACTCGATGGCATACTAGCATTAGTAAGTATTTAGGGGCATTTCGCTACATAACCCTATGTCAAATCGTAATTAGAAAAAAAAATCAGCTTCATAATTTTGTTCACTTCAGCCACCTCTTTTTTAAACCAACAGTGTATGTTCACGTGTCAAGCTCAAAAGCGTTCCTAAGTGGCAAAAAAAAAATGCCCCCGCATTAATCGTTTAAAAAAAATGGACCGCTTTGAAAATGCTGACTGCTGGTATATATAAGATTGCGACTATGATTGCATTTCTCACAAAAAATCTTATTTTTAAGACTGCGACCATGATCGTAGTCCTTACAAAAATGTCATGTTTCTGAGTCTTTATATAACTGCGATCATGATCGCAGTCCTCTTTATGAGGATTGCGACCATAATCACAGTATTAACAAAAAAATGTCCTATATTTAAATCTTTATGAGGCCTGCGATCATGATCGCAGTCCTAAAAGTGATCGATGTCCTCACAAAATCTCCTATTTTTGAGTTTTTATGAGAACTGTTATCATGATCGCAGTCCTCTTTATTAGGACTATGATCATGATCGCACTCCTCACAAATATTTCTATTTCTGAGTCAGTCCTCACACAAGACTGCAATCATGAGTCACAATTCTCATATCAGCATCGCTATCATCAGCAGACCCCTGTCCACGACATCGAATGATCCCTATATTGAAAGCACGATGCAACAACCAGCGAGGAACCCAAAAGATGTAACAGAGAAGTGCCACACGATAACAAGAACAATAAACAAGAGAGAAAGCAAAAACAATATTTAACGAGGTTCGACAATTTGCCTACGTCCTCGGGGCAAGGAAGAGAGCTTTATTGATTCAACAACCAATACAAATTTATACCTTGCATATAATTCAAGAGGGCTCTGCCTCTTTATTTATAGGCAAAGAGTCTTAGGATTTTAGGAAACCCCAATTGGATTCGTCTCCATTCAGAAACAAAGTCTGAATCCAGAAAGGAGAGGAAGATCCACGCCCGATACGTCTGTCGATCGACTAGGCGGTCGACCGACCCAAGCACCCGGTCGACCAGGCGGTCGACCGTGTTCAACCGAGAGTCTCATCATGTCAGTCAGTCGATAGGACGGTCGACCGTTCTCCTGCGTCGGTCGATCGGGCGGTCGGCCGCGCTATCCTGTGCATTATCCTGTGCATTTGTGCACACCGGTCGACAGGCGGTCGACCGACCCTGCTTTGTGCACACCGGTCGACCGGGCGGTCGACCGGTTCTGCTGCTGGTCTGATATCAACTCCGTCTCTATTCATGTGCCGTTCTCGCTCCTTTTGGCTTCTGATCTCTTCCATACTTCTCTTCCCTACAATTCTCCACCTCGATGAAGATTTCTCAAATTGGAGCAGATCTCATCATAGTATTTGTAACTCAAAAGTGTCTGCACCAATGTGGCTTCCTATCCCCTGCCCAAGGAATCAAGTCATCCATAGTTCATCCAAATGAGCTCCAATGAGCTCAAGCAACTGGAAGGATATGGAGCAACTCTTTACAATGTGTAAACTTTACTCCTGACACCACCTTAGTAAGCATATTTGCGGAATTCTCCTTTGTGTGAATCTTTAGTAACTCAAATTTACCTTCATCAAGAATCTCCCAAATAAAGTGGAACCTGACATCTATGTGCTTCATCCGTACATGATATACCTGATTCTTCGCCAAATAGATAACACTCATGCTATCACAATTGATCTTCACAGATCATGTTCAATCGCCAAGTCATTGAGTAACCCTTGAAGCCATATTGCCTCCTTCATAGCCTCCGTCATGGCCATGTACTCGGCCTCTATAATAGACAATGCAATAATAGACTGTAGAATAGAGCGCCAACTCACCGGTACTTGAGACAGTGTAAACACATATGCCGTTGTAGACCGGCGTTTGTCAAGGTCTCCCGCATAATCGAAGTCAACATATCTGATACACTCCTGCTTACCTGTGGAATCCTTACGAATACCAATCCAACATCTATGGTACCCTTAATGTACCGTAGAATCCACTTTACTGCTCCCAATAATCCTTTCTAGGATCATGCTTGTATCTGCTAATCATTGAAACAACGTGTGACAAGTCTAATCTTGTACACACCATTGCATACATCAAACTATCAACTGCGCTGGCATATGGTACGTGAGTCATGTACTTACGTTTTTCAACAGTAGTTAGAGGCATAGTGACTTTTAACTTGAAATGAGGAGCCAGCACTTATAGATTTCGTATCATCGTCGATGTTGAACCTCTGAAGTACCTTTTGCAAATACCCATTTTGTGTAAAACTCACCTTTTCACTCCTTCAGTCTTACTCAATCTCCATGCTTAGCACCTTCTTCGCTTCACCAAAATTCTTCATCTCGAACTCAGAAGACAAGTCTTTCTTCAATTTATCAATTGCGTATCTATTTTAGAAGCGATAAACATATCGACTACATATAACAGTAGATTGATGTACTCTTCTATAGGTAGCTTTTGTAATACATACATTGGTCATAATAGCTACGTGTATACCTTTTTCCTCTGATGAAGCTGTCGAAGCGCTTGTATCACTATCTAAGAGATTGTTTTAATCCATACAGTGATTCTTCAGCTTGCATACCATGTCTCTTTGCCTGCAGTTTTAAACCCCATCGGCTGAGTCATATAGATCTCCCATCAAGATCGCCATGGAGAAAGGCGATCTTCACATCGAGCCGGTCAAGGTCCAACTCGTATTGTGCTATCAGTGCCTGCAAAATTCGAATTGACGAGTGCTTTACAATAGGGGATAATACCTCGTTGTAGTAAATTCCTTCTCGTTGTGAGTAGCCTTTCGCCACTAATCTGGCTTTGTAGCGTACAATATCTTCCTTGAGATATCTGTTTCTTTGCATATGCCCACTTACAGCCAATGTTTTCTTTCCTTTGGGCAACTCTGTCAGCTCCCAAGTGTCGTTCTGTGTAGAGAAGTCATCTCTTCTTCCATGGCATCCTTCCGCATCTTCAATTCTGAACTGATTTCAGCTTTCCTATATGTAGATGGGATTGCCTCTTCAACGACTGAGAGAGCATAGGCTATAAACCATGTAGTAGGAGCCAACTTGTTTACGTGGATTTCTTTTGGGCCTTCCAACTGCAAAGGATTCATGAACATCACTCATAAATTCTTGATCCTCATCATCATCAGCATCATGCTCGGCTACTTCATCACTACCATGTGTCACCTTGGGTATGATCTCCAAAGATACTAACCTTTCTAGAGATGGTGGAGTAGCATCACTCTCCACCTGCTGCGATACATCTTTGGTCCTTTCAATCTCCACTTGCTGAGAGATTGTAAGCTTCAAATTGAAGCCTCATCGAATGTAACCTCTCTACTGAGAACAATTTTTCTGTCCTTAGGATCCCAGATCTTGTAGCCTTTTATTCCTCTCTTGAATCCTACGAACACTCCTTTCTTCGTTGGGTCTAACTTATCTTCTTTATCATGATAGTAGGCTGAACAACCAAATACCCTTAGCGAATCATAGCCTGAGCAGCTTCCCATAGCAAATCTCTAGAGGAGTTTTACCTCCTATCGCAGACGAATGCAACCTGCTGACGAGATAGCAAGCATATGCCAAAGCCTCAGCCCAAAATTCTTGGTAATCTGGTATTGGATAACATACAACAGACATTCTCTAGCAAAGTCATGTTCAACTTTTCTGCTACCTCTCTGTTGTGGTGTTTCCCTCACTGTGAAGTGCTTGTCTATACCCTCATCATGACATACCTTTAGAAAAGGATCAGACTTATACTCACCTCCATTATCTACTCGGAGGACCTTGATTTTCCTTCCCGTACTTCTCTCCAAATTCTTTTTCACTCTACAAATTATTCTAGACTTTCCCTTTGTGCTTCATGGTATATACCCAACATTGCTTAGAATAATCATCAAAAAAGTCACAAAGTGGTTATCTCCAATAGATGCAGTCTGATAGGTCCCCAAATGTCAGTGAGAAAATAATCTAGAATCCCCTTGGTGCAGTGAGTCATTGCGCCGAATTTCATCTTGATCTTCTTTCTGATGATACAATGTTCACAGAAATCCAGTTTGCAGGTTCTAACACATTTCAAAATCCTTACTTTGTAAGAGCTTGCAAAGATTTTTCAACTGTGTGTCCGAGCTCAATGTCATAACCTGATTGAGTCATCATCTGAATCAGTAGAGTCGCCACCTGTCCTGTAACAGTACTACCCTTCAAGTAGTAGAGATTATTCCAGCGGACGCCTTTCAGAACCACCATTGAGCC